>MU188737.1:0-17767 GCA_016904865.1 Pissodes strobi
TGTTTAGGTTTAGCAGTTAGGTTACGTAGCGTACTTAAAATAGCTTTACTGATCGAATTAAAGCTTTCGATAGTTGAAAATATTACTAATTTTTGTTATCTAATTTTTGAATCACTATTAAGTTTTTTATATATTTTCGAGCCAACTTTATTACATTCCATTGATAATATTCAATTTTTATGATAATTATATTGTTATTCGAGTGTTGTAAATATACAATTTTCTACATAATATAGGTTAGGTAAGTGCCTTAATATGATGACAATTTGGAATATATTGAAGATATATTTTTATACTATGGTAGGAATTAGATACACTGCCAACTAGGTGTAGCAGATACTCTCGTTATGAATAAATAACTCATTGATTTGCTAGTTTAGTATGGAGTAAAGCAGCTGTTAGGACAGCTATTTATAGTTTTAGAATCTAGTCTATAGTACTCTTTTTATTGATAATTTAGGTTAAAATGAACCGTCACTAGGCAACACTGAAACAACTTTTGCTTTATTTTTAAATTCGATCAGATATCCAGTTTTCTAATTATTGCAGCTTGAAATTAGAAATTTAATTTCGTTTAGGCTTGAACATTTGGTACTCCTAACCATTTAACTATTTCTAGGGAAAGTAATATTTAAGGTAAATGTCCAGAATTCAGACACTTTAAGAAAAACCGGCGACTTTTAAGATTTCTCTAGACATATAAATTATCTAATATGAAATCTGTATTGATTTCTATATATTTCGAGGCTTTTAAGTCTTGATACAAAATCCTCAAATTATTACTTTAAAAAATTATTTTGTGTATTTTGCAACCTATGTCAGCACACCTAAATCAGACATAGCAAACATAAATCTGACATGCTTATGACCATTACTCCGACATAGCCGACCGAAATAGCTTACTCCAAAACAAATATCTGTACGTGATCCCATCATAACAAACATTAAACTACCTAAAAGCTCTCTTTATAAGGTCTTAGTTTCAAAATTTTTATCATCATTTTTATTTAACTTTAAATTCTTTTCCATTGGAGTTTTAAACACTTTAGAGTTTTCAACATTAAATTTTTCAACTTAATTTTTAATTGCTGAAATTTGATCAATAGTAATAATTTTCTTTTCAGCATCTACAAATTTTTATTCCAAGAAAATTATTTAAAAATTCCTGACTATTGCAAGCAACACGTATATCATCTACATAGAGCCACAAGTAATAACGTATATCCTGATTAAGAAAGATATAAAGGCAATAATCAGATTTAGAGCATACAAACTTCAAGTTGGAAATGAAGTAATCAAATTTCTCATTCCATGGCTTCGGTGCCTCTTTAACACCGTAAATCGCCCTTTTTAGAAAACATACTTTATCTCTATCACAATCCGAAATAGAAATTCCTTCCGGAATTTTCATATAGATTTTCTCCTTCAGCTTGCTGTTTAGAAAAGCATTCCTTAGGTCTGACTGCTCCAATATCCAGTCATAATTATTGTAGGCAGACAACAAAATTCTCAGTGTAGAAAGCCTTGCGACAGGGGCATGAATTTCATAATTTTCAAAATTGCTCTGTTCAAAACTTTTTGCGACGTGCCTTGCCTTGTACACTGGTTTCCCATCATCATTCTTCTTAACTCTGAATATCCATCGGTTATTGATAATCTCTTCAGCACCTTGTCTTTTTACTAATTCCCATGTATCATTGCTTTCTAAAGCAGTTAATTCTTCTTTAATTGCTTCCTTCCATGAATCCCACTGCATACTTTCTATTGCTTCAGTATAAGAATTTGGAATATCAGTAACTTCACTTAACAATGCCATACAACTCAAATCAATTTCATAGTCATCAAATTTTATTGGCATTTTCCTTCTCCTCTTGATCGCAAATTTCTGTCATAACCTTGATTTAAATCTTTCTCTAGCAACATATTTTCATTCCCTTCCAGTTCAGTATTATTTTTATCTTCATATTCATCTTCACTACACTCATTTTCAACATCCTTCATCTGATCAGATTTATTCATTTTCATACGATTTTCTTCACTATGAGTAAAATTATTTCACACTACATTTCTGCTGTGAACAATTTTATTTTCTTTTTCATTCCAGAGTCGATAGCTACTATCACTGTAACCAACAAATCTACACTTTGTTCCCTTGTCATCCAACTTGGTTCTTAAACTATCAAGCACTCTTGCATAAGCGATACAACCAAACCAAATATTCGACACATTCGGTTTCCTACCAAACCATAACTCAAATGGAGTCTTATCCTTTACCCTTTACCAAGCATGATTGTGATCTGTTTGTTAAGTACAACAAATTCCCAAATTTGTTTTTATCTATACCTGCTTGATTGATCATAGATCTGGCTTTATTCATCAATGTTTGGTTCATTCGTTCTGCTACTCCATTCAATTGAGGAGTATAGGGGGGAGTATGAGAAATCTAAATACCTCTATCCGAACAAAAATCTAACAACAACTTTGAACAATATTCCCCGCCATTATCGCACTTAAGCTTCATGCTACTCTCGTTTCATAATGTTTAAAGCGTTCATAAACCTCATTTTTGTGTTCAATTCTACATATATCATAACAAATCTAGAGAAATCGTCCACAAATGTTACAAAATATCGACCGCCAGTATGTAATGCAGGCGTAATAGGGCCACATACATCCGAATGTACAAGTTCCAAGACCCTACTACTCCTTGACATTCTTGAATGATATGAAAAACATTTTTGTTTACTTTTAAACCTTCAACTAGCTTCGTGTTGTTTAATTTTGACAAATAATCATATAACTTAAATGACCATATCTCATATGCCAAAGATGCTTTTTAGAATTTATTGCTACATTTGCAAATTTATTGCATGGAGATTTAAAACTTATTTTATACAAATCATTAACACGTATGCCCTCAACATAAACTTTGCCATCTTTTTCTATAGAAATATTACCATTAAAACATACTATCTTAAAACCAGACTTCTCTATAGTTGAAATAGATAACAAGTTTGCTCTTAACTTTGGTACACATAATACATTCCTTAATGTTACATTTACTTGTCTATTGCTTATTTGACTTATTACCTCAACATCACCAGAACATGTTGCTTCCATAAACTTGCCATTTTTTGCTAGATGGACTGGCTTAGGTTCCGAGAAAAACTTCTTATTCATCAGCATATCTTCATTATTTATGTAATGATGTGTAGCTCCAGAGTCTGCATACCACACCATTTCACCAAGTTGCACTAGTTCAGATGTAGCAGAAAATGCAATCGATTCTTATACTGATGGTTCCTTGTTTTCCTAGCTGTTTTCAACAATTGCATAATTGACTTTTTGATTCCAATTTCTTTCTTCATTATTTCTGAACCCATTCCTGTTCAATTCAGCTCCCTGAATACATTTGTTGGACTTATGTCCAAATTTGACAGATAAAGCATTTTATTCCCCATACACTCTTGATATGGCCCGATTTTCCACATTTAAAACACTTTATTGGTTGTGAAGTTACATTCAGGGTTGCTCTCGAGGTGGCACCAAATGAAGAAGCAAATTCTTTAATTTATTTGACTGACGATTCACAGCCTCAGACTGACGATCAACAGCCTACTTTTTACAAAATCAAGCTTCAGATCACTTTCTGACAAAGTCCTTATTGCGGTAACAACATTTTCAAAATCTGGTGGCATTGTCAATAACAAAAAACATGACATATCAGACTCATCAAAATTACTACCCAGATTGTTTAGCTCTCTAAAGATCCTGTCACATTTAGCAGAATGCTCTTGCATATTTCCAGTCATATCATATTTCAAACTTATAAGCTCTTTCAATAAATAAAACTTCGAACATGTACCCTTTTTGCTAAAAATACTTTCCAATTTACTTATCATATCTACGGCATTTTCAGCCTCCTTTATATAGGTATTCCAAATGCGAATCTGCCATACTTTGAATAATTACCATGCAAGCTTTGCTATTTTTCTTTTGCCAATAATTATACTTCCAGGTACGGTTAACACTTCATTTAAATCCATTGCTTTTAACACTGATTGCAGTCTGAATTTCCAGTTGTCAAAACCATTCCCGCTAAAAGGCACGATTCCATGTTTCCTCCATTTTTGTTTTCTGTCTTTACCAATCGTTTGCCTTACTAGCCTCAAATTTTTGCTTTTTTCCTGGGCCCATAACCAATGTTATAAAAAGTATAGATTAGCAGTGAAAGGCCACGTTTACTACTTCAAACCTTTAATAAACTTTTTAAAGGAACAACTTCTCAGCTCTAACACTTGACATCTGACATTAGACAGAGAAAGTGTCATATCTGAAGCACAGCAACAGTCTAAAGTTAGGTGTATTGGCACTAATACAAACATAGAAGCAGATTTGCACTCATTAATGACCTACACTGACATTTGTCTTCATTTCTTCACGCAAAATCTTATTTTCTTCCCGCTTTCTTTTACGGTTCTCTTTTGCTTCAATAGCTTTCTTCTTAAGATATTCGTTTTTAATATAATTTTCTCTCCAGGCATCTGAGGTTCCTACAGAAGCAACTTTAACTCTCCTCTTAACGTTAGCTTTTTCAGTAGTGGAAGGTTCTGGCCAAAAAACTGATGTTTTGAAGGGAGTAGGTATGGATACACCTGCGAGAATATTTGAAAAGGGATCGTTCTTTTCTGATAAACGATATTTATGTTTCATTGGCGCCGTTTCATTTGCGTGTTGATTTTCTTTTACGTTTTCTTGACTTATTTCCTTTAATTGAACTCGATGCTGGTATTCTGATAGACCAACTCTATTTTTCTTTGCCGTTGTTTCATTTGCGTGTCGATTTTCTGTTATTTTGGTACTATGATCCAATGCTTCTTCTCTCCTTTGAAGCTGGCTTTCTGGCAAATTTGGCGTTGTTTAACTTTGAAGTTCATTTTCTTTTATTTTAGAATCACTATCTATAAAATTTGTTTCTTAGTCAAATTTAAAATCCTGACCCTTCGTGTCTTCAATCGTCTTCTACATTGTCAATATCCTGTATAGTTTCATGATGCTCCATTATCCTTTTTTGCTTCCTCCCATTCACTCTGCATCTCTTGGTTCCATGATCTTTCATTTCTATGTTACTGCTTTCTACAACAAGATATTCCTCCCATCCGCTCTCCATAATTAATCCGTCTTCGAACTCAATTGTATCGATTATTTCTTAAAGGGTCTAAGTGATATTTGGTAGTTTTGAAAAACACTGAAAAACATTTTCCTACTTTTTATAGTATGGGCCATTAAAACTGAAAATTAGTAATAACGAGGATTGGTTTTTCTTTTTTTTTTAATAATGCAAAATTTTCAAAAAAATTAACTTAGGTCCTTTCTGAAATATACATTACAGGTTATGATCAACGACTTTTAAAGTAAGGCCACCTTTAATTATTAGGTAAAAAATTAAGCTTTGTTGCACATACATATATCAATTTTATTTATTAACAAAATAAAAAGTATAAAAAATCAAAAATTAAAAACATTATAATATTATGTTAAGCTTTAATTTTCCGAGACTCCTCAAAAAACCTATTAATTATAGTGTTCACTTCCAGGGTTTTGTTTCGATGAACATGTAAAAGCGTTAATCTATTTAACCGTTTCTCTGATGAAAAGTTTCTAAGATAACTCTTTAGCCTCTTTAGTGTTGAAAACCTCTCGTTTTTTGCCGTAGTAACGGGTAATATTGCTAGAATTTTTAAAACTGTTCTGATATTGGGAAGTGAATCATCACAATGTGATAGAGCACTTATGGCATCGTTCGGTCTTACATTAGCATCAATTCTAGCAAGTTTACGATACCAACATCTTAATTCAGATAACAATTCATCAATTGTTCCATTTAAGTCACCTTTATAAAGACTAATTAAATCGTTGAACTCCTTCATACCCGATTCAGATATTTCATTACTAATATTTGAAAACAAACATTGAAAAACTGCTAAGACAGATTTTTGCTTGGAAAAGTGGTCTTGCAGATTTTTTATAAACGAATCTAGAAAAGGGACATATATTGATATTCTATAATAGTCTTGTACTAAGTCACATTCTATATTGCATCTCAGCGCGTTTGTTTACGCGAGGCTTACTTATAATAAAATTATTTTTATTTGCTATCTCTTCAGATCTAAGAAAGAAAATTTTAAATTCTTCTGCATTAACTATCGGCAAGTTAAACTCGTCTATTGTTTCTTCAGCTAGCGTGACCATTTTCCTTAAGTCTATATCAGAGCGTTTTAAGTACTTATATAAAATATTACTAAAACAAAATACTTTTTATATTATGAAATCCCCATTTTTAATTGCATAAGAAGGTTGGTTTGCAGTATAACCAGAATCTCTATCGCTCCATTCACTTATAGTTTCTAATGCCAGAACAATAGTGTCAAATATAATAATTCATAAAGCTATTAACTAATTATCACCCTGTCCCAAGTTTGAACTTGAACTTGGGAATTATTTAATAAACATTAAAAGCAAACTATAAACAACGCGAGCAGTCAACGGGAGCAATTATGAACCTTAAGCATGCAATGATCAGCAATTTCTCTAATATAAATACACTGGCAAACCTTCAGTTCGTCAGACTTTTGGTCTCACCTAAACCAGCTCCAGGGTTAGTCACATGACTGCTTTTGGTTCAATCCGCTGTTTGGTTAGTCACATGATTGCTAAAGTTCTAATCCTTTTCCTACCCCAAACCTAGTACTTGGTTAGCCACATCGACTGCTAAGACTAGGGGTTTCATTAACCACAGCAGAAAAGTCGAGTCTGTCAAAGTTCTTCGAGTGAAGTTTCTAAGTAGTCTGTCAAGTAGTTCAAAGTGAAGTGTCCAAGTGCTCTTAGATACCGTAATATTAAATAAAATGCAACACAACATAAGATAAACTATATTTACAAAGCAGTGACCAAAAAGACCTATAAACAATTCATAAAACATACCTCAAGTCGAGAAAGCATGCGCACCTTAATAATTGGGTATAGGCTAGTCTCATTAAGTTTCTGACCAGTAAACGTTGTTAAAACTCTACCGTTGGGTCTTTGACCAATACACATTGTTAATCTTTTCTCATTTAATTTATCTAATATACTTTATTGTTTTTTAAAGTGCTTTCTTTATCTTCGCTTCTCACCTTACGTAAAGAATCCCGTACTACCATCGGAGTTATACCCCTGCACGCTGAGTAAGGCGTGGCATCGCGATTCAAACGTATGACAGACCGGTGGAGGCATTAAGAAAAAATTAAAAGAACTGTCATCACAATTACTCGCGACAATAGCATTATATAATTCAATAAATACAGCTACGGAATTATAGCGTACGACTCATCTTGTAGCACAAAGCCTTTTCAGTTTTCGTGGCCAGACGTAATCTCAGCTTCCTCTAAACTCTGTTGTAACACGGCTTTTCTCTTTGGTGTATTGAAGAAATCATACATTTTTCCAGTCGTTCCCAAACGGTTACGAATTGCAGATATCTCACAGGAATTCGAAACTGTCAGATTCAGACAATGTTCGGCGCAGTGCACATAGAGTGCAGAGGGATATATTTTTGAAACATGGGCTTGTACCCCATTAAATTTGCCGCTCATTGTTGTCTTATCTAAGTTCAGGCTCATTTCGTTTAAATTTGTCCAAATGCTATCTGCAAGCCCTTTTCCTGTAACGTCGTCTAGAGGCACAAACTGAAGAAACAGCTCTTGAATGCAATTGTCACCAGGAAGACAACGACCACAAATCGACATGTATTCGATACTACTAATACCGAAAAGAATAAAGATTTCTCTTTACTTTCCCGAACAGTTTTTCAAGAACTATATCGTTTCGTTTCCTGAGTCTTCGATAACCACTCTTCTTCCATTTCTAGGACCCCTAAGAGGAAGTCCGTGTTTTCCACAGAAAATTACCGTTTCTATTATTGGGCTTGCCTTTTTTATATTATCTAATGTCTGTTTTTTATCTTCCTATCATCGGGATCTTGATTACCTTTGACAATTTTTCTAATATCTTCATTTTCCATATTATTTTGATGATACTTGTTTAACTAATGCCTTTTTCGAATTATTGAAATCGTTTTTACATAATTGTCCAAAACTCTGGTGTGCACCAAGTCCTATTTTTGTTTTGTATGAAAAAAAAACAGTACTTGCAATATTCGGGGGGGGGGGGGGGGGTTTGAACCCCCAACCCCCCCCCCCCCCTGCATGCCATTTAAAAATGACTTTTTTGTTTTGGTAAAGCCCAACGGAAGTGGCTAACATCAAAAATGCTCTTAATATATTCTGATGCAACTACAAGGGTCAAACAGAGTCTAACAATGGAGTGGTTGTTGTTATTCCCGAGGCAGTTGTCACAAAGAAGTTTTAAATTTTTCACATGGGATGGTATATTATTTTTGATATAATCAAGGAAAAAGCTACATACTTCGTTGGGGCTTCTGTTAGCCTGTCCTTCATGATAGATATAGCAGAATGAATGTTGTATTTTCAAATTATGTATACAGAACATATTAACTGTCAGTTGAGTTTTATAAAAGACCTCTCTCACAGGTACATGTGACAAGTGCACATTTTGCCTTTCACAGTCATCAGTAGTGACAACACGAGTAGCTAACTTTAAATCATCCACAAACAACTGAAACTGGCAATTTTATAGACTCATGAATGTCATTAATAAATATGTTAAACAAAATGGGCCCCAAATGAGAGCCCTGCGGCACTCCAGAAGGATTTTCAATTTCATATAAGTGAAAGTTACCAATTCTGACAAGTTGCCTCCATTCAGACAAATAGCTTTCAAACCAGGAAAGAAGAGATCTATTAAGTTTCTCCAACAATATGTTATGGGACACTCTGTCATGCCTTGGAGAAATCAGTATAGATAGTATCTACCTGACAACCATCCTCCAATGCACCCGACAGGTAGTCCACATGAGTCAAAAGCTTCAGCTCAATGGATTTACATGGTCAATCAGAAGGGAACCAAGTTTAGGAGTAAGGAAATCGCATACCAGGCCTTCAAATATTTTCGGAATAATGCTCAAGATGCTTATCGGTGGATAATTTTCGACAGAGAACCTGTTGCCCGGCTTGAATATGAGGGTTATGAAACTAACTTTCCAAAATTCCCACCTGACAAGGATAGATTCAAAATATGAAATAAGGGCCTGGACAAGTTAAAACTGCAGGTCTTTAAAAAAGCGGTGGCAAGCCATCAGGCCCAGGTCGCTTGTTAACATCAAGGGAAGAAAGTTTTGTGTAGATTTGGGATATTTGAATGTTATTACTTGAAATGTTCATGTCTGTCTTGGAACGGCAATTAAAAAGAACATTATTAGTATTTTTAGAATAAACAGTAGCAAAGTAGTCAGCAAACATATTTACTATATCCTGTCCTGAGCACCCCTTTCTATTTTCATATGTAAATTCTTTAGGATAATGATTATTGTCGCGTTTTTAGTTCACAAAGGACCAAAATTGTTTTAAATTAGAGAATATGAACCGTTCGGTGTTATTTATATAAGATCCATAACAATTTCGAATCAGTTCCTTGCACAATCCCTCTATTCTGTCAAAGAGCCTGTGGATTTATATCGTATGTGGGCAATTTTTTTATTTATAATGCAGTTTTTCAGTTCTAAAGAATACCATACTGCGAATTTTCTAGCACAATATTGTTTTAAAGGTACAAACAAGTCAACACATAAGTACAAATTTTCATAGAAAATATTAAGCATAACATACCACAGAACAAATAGTTCCAATTAAAACTGTCTAAAAATGTGGATATTTCTAAGAAATCCGCTGACTTATAATCTCTATAGAAACCCTCAAAGCTCAGCACATCATTTCTCTCCATCACATTGACACTTAAGTCCACACATAGGGGTGGATGATAGATGGGAGGAATCAAAACATGATCGACCTGACGAATAGAAGTAGTCTGATCCTGTGCAAGTACAAGATCCAACAGACGATTATTTGCATTAAGAATATAATTAACTTGAAAGAAATTATTATATGAACAAACATTAGAGAGTTGCGATCTCATCGGGTGCGGTCCCATGTGCCGCCATAACTGTTGAACTCAAGGCCTTCGTTCCTCATGTCCCATGGGGTCGATTAAAATCTCCCATCACACAAAAGGTGGAGGTTGGAAATTCTGATATCAATGTATCCAGGGTATCACTAAAAATTTAATTGGTTGTGGCGGTCGATGGTGGAAAATAGATGGTCCCCAAAACTAAACTTGCATGGGCCGACCCAATGGTACCAAAGACTTGTTCAATGTTCTCAGGTACCGTCAGGCGCTTACTAGTAATAATTTTGTTAACAGCAACTAAGGTACCTCCTCCCCTTCCGTACACACTTGTGTCACTGGAACGGTCCTTACGATAGATGGTATACTGTGGAAGATTTAACTCTGCATCATAGCAACTGTCGTTTAGCCATGTTTCCGTGAAACCCAACACATCATAATGGCAATCCTGAACATTTTCCAAAAAATTGTGAAATTTCGTTCTGATAGTATACTGCATATGAAGGCTTCTTAGATGAAAAGCTTAGTTTTTTGGGAACACCCTTAAAATGACTAACTCTTTGTCGGTAATCATGCCTGACCCGTGACCAACTCCCTTTGCCTTTCTGTAAGGTCAAGATTTATGTAATAAACACTTTGGTTCTTTAGTTTATGCCGGTTCAAAATAATCTTCTGGACATCATCCTTGTTCTGGAATATAGCCTTTAGTGATCGGCGACCATTTTTGTTTGGTTTACCCGCTCTCATAACACCCTTTATCGGATCTTGGATGTTCATAATGGTACCAATTAAGTTCTTTACATCATCCATATCATTGTTTTGTTCGGGAAGATTAAAGATCATCAAATTATTAGCTCGAGAATGGTGGTTTTGGAGTTCGCTCAGAATATTATCCTCGGAAGCTCTACTCGGTGGTTCCGATGAGATTTGTGGGGTAATTTTTTTTTTGCTCCATCTGACTTTAAGATGGTAAGTTCTGCCCGTAGATCATCTATTGCTTTTAAAATTTTTGGAACTTGAAGTAGTGCCGACTGGCAGTCCTTACACAAAAACTTCAATGTGCGACGGCCTTTTAGATCTATTACCTTGATCTCAGATGCATTTAAGCCAGAACGAACAAGTTTGTGGACTGCTCCGCTATCACAATTGGTTAAGAGTTTTTGATCACTTTCCTCACCATTGCATTTAAGGCACAGCATGGTTTTTCCTTTTTAAAGGTTACATTTTAACATGTCCAAAATTTGGTAAAAAAAAATGCTCAACTTTATTTTCGGCCGTGACAAACAAACAAACAAACACTCTTGGGTACTATTTTACAATTATTTCACACAAAAAACGATTACTTCAAAAATTCTGCATCGTATGTAAACGAACAAACATAACCTATTTTGAGCTAAATGAGATACAAATTTGTATCTCCTATCCAGTTGTCAGATCCCATTCAAGGTTCCAGGATTAATATAGGATTCTAGAAATTGAAGAGGATCTATAATTTCACGATTTTCAGGAGCTTCTGAAATAACATTCGGAGTATCAGTTTCGAGCTCCTTTCCTTCTAATAATAATTTGCTGTAGCTGATATTAGAATAATCAAAGGGAAATAATCCACAAGTTTTAAATGCGTTTTTGAATACTAATTCCAAATTCGTCAAGGAATTTATTGTTTCATTCAAAACTGGTGCGAAATTTTCTCTATTTAATGCTTTATATTATAAGATCCGTTTTTCGTCTTAAATTTCTAAACTTCCTTTTTCCAACTGGGTTTCAAAGGTTTGAACAATCCGACATCTAAAGGTTGTAAAATGTGCGTCGGATTAGGAAGCAAGGTTATCAGTACTATTTGGTTTTCTCGCCAAAATTCGGTTAAAGGTAATGTTACATGGGATTTGTGCCCGTCAAGATTCAAGATCACCGGAAATTCGATTTTTTTCTTCGACAAGAAAACGGTAGAAAACATGTGTTACGTCCTCGTAAAAATACTCTGAAGTCATCCAACCACTAGTTGACTTTCCAATTGCCAATGTTCTTGGAACTTTCAGCACGATATGTTTGGGTATCCTTTCATAGGGATACTATTACCATTGATATTGGTGGTGCTAATGTACCAGCAGTATTTCCAGTAATCTGCACAGTTAAGCAGTCCTTATCATATCACCAGATCTATCGTGAACAAATTTGCTACCTTTATTAACCAATACCGAAGAATCCTTGGGAGACCCAAAAATCAGTGTTGAATATTCTGCCGAGGAAAAATATTCACTTATTTCATGAAACCAGTTCTTGATTTTCTCTTTCCTGATCGGTCGATATTTTGTGTAATTCGTTCACTAATCAACGGATGTCTTCTTAGAAATCCTTCAAGCCAATGACGTCCAGGCCGACCATCGAAAATTTATTAGGTTGTTTTAATTGCTTTACTAATAAGGCAACACTATCTAATAACTGATCTTTTGTTATTGGAAATCTCATTGCACCCATGTTAAACATTTATTTTTCCAAAACGTTTTCTTCATCTGAAGTCAAAATAGTTTTTCTAACATAAGAATAATGCACCTATTGTTAGTAAATTCCTTATTTTTGTCATTTTATGGGAATTCTGTCGAAATTAGGGACGGTGTCTGATTTTGGGACATTTACCTTACTTAACATAATGTAGGTGTGTAAGATGTGTATTATAGCAGCCTTTTTTAAACATAACCAAGATAATTATTATTATTAATTCATTTCATTAAGTCGATTATACTAAAATAGGCAACAATGCTTTTTAAATTATTGCAAGTGAAGCAACCATAACCTTTGATAACATCACATCACATTGGTTTGGATTGAAAAATACATGAAGTTTTATTGGTTCAGAAATCGACTGTCGTGACGTAATTAATTAGAAGCCCACTTGGACAAAAATTGAAATTAGTTTCGCCTTTTTGCTTTTATAAAGAAAATATAAATGCATAACATAACGAACTTCTTGGCTTTCAGCTGTAATAATTCGAGAACTATGTAGTTAGATATAGGATTGAATTATGATTTAGTCTGATCGAGGGATAATGATGACTACATCCCATAAATAATAAATGCAAAAGCTCATCATGTTCAAGTGCAGGGACTTAATGAGGCTCAAACTGGAGATTGTCTTAATTAATATTGATTTTGTCGTATTTTAATCTACAAACTATTGAATAGAAATCTACTAACATGTAACTCTACTGGAAGAATTAACAAGCAGCTATCGCGACTTGTTTTGCAAACATACAATAAGAGAAATATGAGATAGAGCCTGCGTCTGCAGTGTCTGATGGCATAATTTTAGAAGTAAAGATTGACTATTTCTGTTGTTAAAAAGTGTTTTCACTACTGATATCGATATTATACAAGTTTCTAATGAAATGAAAATTTTGGCGGGCCCTGGAGCATCCACACGGGATTTTTGCCTTGATAAAATCGGTGCATGAGAAATCAGAGACTGTTTCAAATGACATCCGGATTGTGTCTCTAAATTTGTTTAAACCACCAAAGGTCTATGGAATTTATTTACTTTTGCTTGTAATCTGTCATGGGTTGATCGTGCAAAATATAGAGTACCGCGTTTTTGGTGAGTGGTGAGAAAGATATTCATTGGCCATCCTTGCGTGCGTTGAAAACGATCCATGTGGCTTTTTTCCTAATGGCAATGGCTGGCGCCAATTTATTGTTTTGGTTATAACACCCTATAGTTCATCTTTTCAACATGTCATCCTATACAGTGTTCAGTTGCTCTTATCATTTTTTTTTTAAGTGGAAAGTGATTAAGTTTTCCAATATTTGCTGACCTGGCAAGAGATTTAGGAATAGTGTTTTGTTTTTTAGAAAAATAAAAATGGAAACTTTAACATTATTATCCAGACATTTTGGAATATAGATAGCGCGAAGGGTTATAAGCAAAAAACAGAAATAATAAAAATTATAATGTGAAATACCAATATACGCTAATGTGGAATAGGTTTAATATTTAAGTAAATCAAAAGATTATTGGAAAATAACATACATTTATTTTATTCTATTATCTTCTTCTTTAAGTGCCTCGTCCTCTTCGAACGGTGGCAATCATCAGCGCTATCTATTTTTGTCGACTGCTTTTCTAAAGAGACTTGTCGTAGTCTCACCATACCATTGTCGCATATTCTTCAGCCACTATATTCTTCGACGACCGGCTCCTCTTTTTTCCTTCTATTATCAATTTGAGAAGTCCTGAGAATGTGTACAAAGGACGCCAATTTTCGTTCTTTAAGTGTAAGCATGACTTCGAGATCCTTTGACATTCTTGCAAGTACATTTACATTGCGCACTCTGTCCATCCACTA
Organism: Pissodes strobi; assembly: GCA_016904865.1. Classification (NCBI taxonomy): domain Eukaryota; kingdom Metazoa; phylum Arthropoda; class Insecta; order Coleoptera; family Curculionidae; genus Pissodes; species Pissodes strobi. The sequence continues at coordinate 14,421 of MU188737.1, forward strand.
TATTTTCAACATCCGTCGATACCTCCACATTTCGAAACCTTCCAGCTTTTTACACATGGATTCTGTCAGAGTCCACGCCTCAATTCCATAAGAGAGAACATTGAAGACGTAGCAACGTAGTGCTCGAATACGAACGAAGAGCGACAGACTTCGGCAACACAACACGAACTTCATTTCTACAAATGATACTCTAGCTCTAGCTATACACCACTGTTCTACTTTGTGGTTAAGAGAATGCCAGTTTGTCAAGGTTTGTATACACCAGCAGCTTCCTTTTTAGCCTCCAGAACTACGATTTCACGACATTGCTCGTTAAGCGATTTCTAATTTTGTTCCTTATTACACGATTCATCTGGTGGTATTCTGGATGACTTTTTTTTTCAAGCGCCTTTCTTCCATTAAATAAAGAATTTCATCAGTCATCCAAAGTTCCTTTTTAATCTTGGTATCGTTTGAAGATAATTTCAAGCTTGCGTTTGTGAAAACTTCCTTGATGTTGCCCAAACAGTGTCCACTTTGGAATTCTCCACAATGCTTTTTGCTTAGTCCACAATTTAGTTCGTTTCTAACCTCAGCTAGCGTTTCTGGGTTGCTCAGTCCTGCCAGATCTGGTTTAGGGCAGTTTCCTTTTACTGTACACTTTTTTTAGAGTTAACTGAAAATTTGCTACAAGCGGATTGTGGTGAGAATGCAATTTCTGTATCGTTTATTTATCAATACAAAGTCTATTTGGTTTCTGACTGTCCTCGCTGGCGTATGGGCGTTAGAAGTCCAAGTGTACAGGCGCCTTGGTGGAAGCTTAAAGAAAATATTCGAGACAACAAACCCCATTTCTTGACAAAATTGGAACAGTCGGTCGCCACGTTCATTCGCAAAACACCCAATCCACATTCACCAACTATGTCCTCTCTCGCACCGCTGCTACCAGTCTTTGTATTAAAATCACCCATAATAATCGTGATTTCTGACTTTTTAGTGAGATTTAAGGCGGTTTGGAGTTGTTCGTAAAAGATTTCAACAACTTCGTCTGAGTGATCGCTCGTTGGTGCATATATCTGGATAATGTTGACATTATGTGGCTTGAGCTGCAAAAATGCCACTCTATCAAAAACCGGGACAAAAGATATTACCGTTGGCTGAGTCAGTCAACGATATTACCTACTGTTTTTGTACTTCTGTATTTACTATGAGCGCCACACCATTGTAGTGATTGCCCTCGTCATTGTCAGCACAGTAGATATTATAATGGTCGTCGATGTGACATTCTCCAGAATTAGGCCATCTCTATTATAAAATACGAAAAACAAAACATAAAACGTAGTAAGACCAAGATTAACTTAGAATAAAATAACTACGAACAAAAATCGCAAATTTCTGGGCCATTTTCGGCACCTGCCCATTTTTCGCGTGCCCAGCAGTTGCACCACATAACCCATATTTCTTCGCAAGTGTCATTTGAAAATCTTTGGTCACAAAAAAGATAAATTACGTCTTCAAAGAAGTTTTCTTCATCTGAAGAATTTTGCAAGGAAATACTTTTGTTAAATTCTGAGCTCGATGAAGATGAAACTCATTTTTGAGGTTTAGCATGAATTTTCAGCTTCTTTTTCTTCCTTAGTTTATTTTGCATTTCACTGCATCCTGGTTTTGCATCAAACACCATTTCCCGTTTTTCTAATCCTGAATTTATAGACTTCTCTAAATCTGCTTTATTCGGTGTACAAGTTATTGTTTTGCCCGTCCAGGTTTTCTACTCCTGGTTGCTATTTTTTCTCTCTCTCTCTCTCTCAACAATGTTTTCTGGGTTAACTAAAGTGGATGAACATTGCCTTTCTTATCTATTTTCGCGATTAAAATCTGCAAGCGGTTGTTCTTGAACTACATCATCGTAGTGTGACGCTGCCAAAAATCTTCAGTAAAAACATGCATTTCCTTCTAAACGGATAAATCCCTGTAACAGCAAAACCCTTATGAACTTTTGAGTAAGCCCGGCCAACAAGTTCGCAGACATCAAAGTGAGTGAGCACGTTGAGTTGTTCGCAAGAACATTCTCTAATTTCTTCATTATAAAATGTCTTCAGTGCCCCCATCATCGTTTTATAAAGGGGCTGCATTTTATGAGATGTGTGCGGGGGAAAACAAAGAATTGTCACAAATTTTTCTTTAGCCTTCACTACAAAATCAAGGTTCCTAGTATGGGTATTATGTCCCTCTAGGATGAGGAGAATTGGATTATTATCAGATGGGGGAAGTTTTTCAATAAAGTGGTCGAACCGGGCAGTAAAAAAGGTCGATCTGGTTCCAACCTGATGAATGAAATTTGAACAGAGTCCCAGGCTCGTTACAGTTTTTTTCGCGGAAATATAATCAAAGGTGGAACAAAATTCCCTTCTGCGTTCATACATATTACAACGGTTATTAACGATCCCCTTTCTACAGAAGTAAGGCTTCAGATCTGACGTTTTCCTTTCAATGCTACTACTTGGGGGACGCTTCGACTGTACAATACAAATACCACACTCTGGCTAGCAGTAAACTCTTTCTCTTCAAAATTATTTCAAGTAAACCAAAGAATTCATCAACGCTTGCTTTGTTGAATCGGGCAACCCGTTGAGTTGATGTACCTGTAGGTCTTGTCAAACCTCAAACTGATTTGATCCTTATGCCTACGAAGGAAACGCTTCATCCAGTTTTTTCCTGCTGAGTGGTGGCACAAAGAAAATGGATTTAGAAGATTATTTTGCCAGGCAAGTTGAAAAGCAATAGAGCTTAGGTCCTGCCTTGTCAATCCAAAAAACTTTTTCTCCATTAACAGAATGTACAGGGTGGCCCGTTTATTATGGAATGACACCTTATCTCAAAATCTACGGGGTGTGCCAAAAAAAGTTTAATATAAAAGTTGTTTGGATTTACTAAAATTAAAATAATATATTTTTATTTATACAAGGTGTTCGTATTTTCGTGGTATCAACTTCCTCATTTTAAATAGAATACCCTAATATTAAGCAATTTTTGAATTCCTCAGAAAATTCTAGATATATTTTATATATAATGTTCTATACCTACGTCTAACCCTTTTTTGACATATTTTGGATTTTATGTTCATAAATTCAAAATATGTCAAAAACTGTTAGACTTAGGTATAGGTCAGTATAGGTTATAATATACAGGGTGTTACAGAATTGAATGCTAATCCTTAAGGGTGAGAATCTTTGAGTGATTTTAAGATAAAAATGTCATATGAACATAGGTCGGCATCCGCCTTCTTTTTGAGATACAGGGTTCGGTTTTATCCCAATATTTCTCAAACCGCTGTAGATATTTCTTTACATTTTGCTAGGTATTAA
>MU188737.1:38342-59374 GCA_016904865.1 Pissodes strobi
CACATTTTTCTGGGGAAAGTTAGGAGATGTTAAAATTTTGCATCACAAAATTGAAAATTTTTATGCTACTATGTTTAGCTAACCTCATGACTTTCCCCAGAGAAGAACACTTGAAAATTGGTGTGCAAAATTGTGCAAAATGTTTCAATTTTTTGACAAATGGGGGGGAAAATGCAATCTTTTAACAACGCTCCCCAGAAAAGTGTCCGAAATTTGAGAATAGGTGTGCAAAATTGTGCAAAATTAGTTGAACCTAGCAGCATCAAAATTTTTCCATTTTTGACAAAGCGGGGGGGGGGGGATTGCAACCTTTTAACACCTCATAACTTTCCCCAGAAGGGTGTAAAATTTGAAAATAGGTGTGCAATATTGTGCAAAATTAGCCAAATCGAGTAGCATCAATTTTTTTTATTTTGTAACAGACGGGGGGAGGGGGTCAGTTTGCCCTGATTCAATCGCGACTCGAACCTCTCTCTTTTTCTCATAACAGGCATATATTTTATCTCCCTTGCGAGACAAAAATTACAGTGTAAAACGGGTAGGTGTCCTCTAGAAGTCCGATTCAATCGCGATTCCTCTCTTTCTCTTTCTCATTACAGGTATATACTTTATCTTATTTCATAACGAACGAAAATTTTCCGTGTCGTGACGCGGCCTTGAAAAATAACTGCCATGAAACCAAAAATTGCTTTTGTAGAAGTCAGAAAAATTGTTTTTGAAGTGAATGCTTCTTTGCTTTTATGAGAGTGATTTTTCAAGGCCGCGGGACGACACGGCAAACTTTCGTGAGCGTCACGACACGGTTTATGAAACAAGATAAAGGATATGCCTGTAATGAGAAAGAAAGAGAGGTTCGAGTCGCGATTGACTCGGACTTTTAGAGAGTTCCTTCCTACCCGTTTTACACTATAATTTTCGTCTTGCAAGAGTGCTAAAGTATACGCCTGTAATGAGAAAGAGAGAGAGAATCGGACTTCTAGAGAACTCCTACTCGTTTTTACACTATAACAGATTTTCTATTATATATTCGCAGTGTATTTGGATTAAGCTCTTTTCGGTAAAGAAGTATTCACTTCTAACACGTGTACTATGTTACACCCGACATTTTTTTTATTTTTTTTTACTAGTGTACCAACTTTAATATTTTAATGGCGTCTAGTTTTCGTAATATTTTGTTAAAATTAGATGAGTTTTGCCTCAAGTGAGTCATATTTAGTCAGTTTAATTTGTAAAAATAATTACCTTTATTGTTTGATAAAACCGAACCTCCGAAAAATATTTAAATAAATTACTACACCGCTAACTTAGCGCACTGGAATATGATTTGGAAAAAAACAGCTGTTTAGTTTGAATTGCTACGAAAAGCAGGCTTTTCCATTTTGACATATGACAGATATCACGTGTCATTTTGTTTATTTTCAGGTTAGCAAACATTAATTCGAACGTCGCCTTAGCTGATCTGCTAAAAGATATAAAATAAATGGATGAAAAATATTATAGTCCATAAATAAATCTTTTCTGGCCATATCAATTCCGTCTCTAGCTAACCCCGTTACAAGTAATTAATTCAATCCGAACGATCACTATAGGTACTTGTCACCTTTTGTTTCTTGTACTGTTTGCAGCTATCTTATTTACTCCCATTAATTAATTATTATGTTCTAATTGATTGACACTTTATTAATAAATGTTTTGTCACAATAATGCTTTGGGTTTGTTGTTAGTTTTTCCTTTTTTTGCGGGCATTGCTCATTTTTTTTTAAAACCGATTCGAACCAATCAAATCGAAGCAAACTGGGTTTCCGAATTTTGAAGATACATGTAATTTTTTGAAAGATCATTTTTATTCCTCTTAATTTAATTTTTCCGTTGATAGGATCATGATTCAAAATTTTGAATACAACGTTGCTTCATCATATCCAGAAGGTTCAGATCAATAAAAATCCAGGGTCATAATAATTTAAGAAAAAACGTAGTATTCATACCCTGATGGTGCAAGAGAGTAAAATAGTACATTTCATTTGCATAATAAACTGCTGTTCACTTGAAACTCATACACAGGATTTTTAGCCTAGTTTTTAACGTAACTACCTCGAAAACTGAAAATGATTTTTAAGGCGGTTTGAAAGGCCATATTTAGGAAAAAAAACTGAAAGTATGGGACATATCCCCGAATATGCTTTTTACATTTTGACCAAGATTTATTTAAATGCAACAAAAAGGAAAACAAGTGTGTAAATTTTATAAAAGGTGGCTCGAATTCGAGCCTATGTATGGGGAACTCGAAAACCGTAAGAGATACAGTGTCAGTTAAATTAGGGCAAAATTGCGCATTTAGGTGCTTAACAATATGCCGTTTAGAAAGTTTTAAAATTCCAAGTAAATCCGGAAAAAAACCTGAATATTGAGCTTATTTAAAAACGGATTTCAAATTGAATTGCGCTTTTGCATTGCCACTTTATTTGCTCTATCCAGTGCGGTATCCAGTTTGGAATCCGACGTTTCATCTTCAAGGGGTCATCATCAACTTTCTTTTTTTAAATACGAAATTTAATTTGTTTTATCATTTTTCAGATGATATTGGCGTTATTAATATGAATATGCGTTTTTAATTTTTTTATTCTTTTTTTATTTTTTTTTTTAATTACTTATTTTGCTTTGGAGTAAACAATAAACGAATCTCTTTATTTAATTTTACTATTTTTAATTTTTATTAACCCCTTCAGACTTTGTTTTTTCGATGTGAAGTAAAATGACAGGTGCCACACCTTAAAAAGTTGAAAAAATTCATAAATATTACAATTTTAAGACACAACTTATCACAAAACACATGTGTGTTTTCTTCACTGTCGCTTTCCTCAATTTCTCGAATGTCTGAGAAGTTATCATTTTGAATAATTTCCACAAGTTCCTCTACATCTGTTGGATTATTCAAATTGTACCACTTTTTCACATTACTAATTATATTTGTAGGGTCAAAGATGAATTTTCAAGTGCCCGCAATTAATAAACATTCCATTAAATAAAAAATCTTAGAGAACGGCCAAACAACGTACCATTCGTCCATATATGTACCACCACTTGATACCGTTTGTCCGCTCCCATTTACACCATGTAATCTGAGAACACAGAATAATATTTCGTAAAAAATAGGTATGAGGGTTCACACAAACCGCACGAAGTAGGTATTCATTTGAAGTTTTGTTTTAAAATTATGAATTCAATGTCCTTGCTGATGGACACCGGGGTCTGAAAGAGTTAAAAATAAAGGCTCCAATTTGCCACTTAACACAAAAATAAAATAAATATTTTTATAGTATACCGGATGTCAACGAAATCGTTTAACAACGCACCATTCAAATGCTTTTTTAAAGAGAAATTTGAAATTTTGGCTGAAGATATGGTTTATGAAAACTCAGATTTTCCACTAAAAAACAAATGAATATCATTTCCGGTTTGACCGGAAATGAGCATGAGGCAAGAATTTCAATACAACCCTGCAAATATTTTTCCATATTTGAATAGAGCTTGAAATTTCCTTTTCGGCGATGCATCACAAGTTGTATTTTTTTTTTCAAAATGGCGGCGTAGAGGGCATTTATTCCAAATACAATATGGCGGTAATTTGACATCACCAATGGATTTTTTGTCAAAATGTCCTTTGATATAAGAGACAGGATAGGTTTTTTTGCAGACTTTTCTCCTTGTTGGAAATTCTAAATAACTGTTATAAAATTAAAGCATTTTTAGTTTTTCCTTAAAATGTCAAAATTTATGTAAATTTTTCTCGAAATTTTGAATAGAACCCTATACATATTTTTAGACATCTAGACAGACCTCGAAATTCCCTTTTGGACGATGTATCACAAGTGGCCATTCTTTTTAAAGATGGCGTTGTAGAGGGCATAATTCAATATGGCGTCGCGCCGCCATATTATTGTACAGGGTTGGATTAAAAATTTCGAGAAAAATTGACATACATTTTGACGATTTAAGGAAAAACTAAAAATGCTTCAATTTTACAACAATTATTATCTAGAATTTCCAACAGTGAGAAAAACTGCATGAAAGCCTACCTTGTCTTCTATATCAACGGAATCTTTGACAAAAACTCCAATGGTGATGTCAAAATGCCGCCATATTGAATTTGAGATAAGTGCCCTCTACGCCGCCATTTTGAAAAAAATGGCAACTTGTGATACATCGTTTAAAAGGCAATTTGAAGCTCTATTCAAATATGTAAAAATATATGCAGGGTTGTATTTCAAATTCTTGCCTCATGCTCACTTCCGGTCTTTTTTTTTTTTTATGGCAGTGGCACACACACTAAAGGGAGACCCTATGGCGCTCGACGAGCGGTGTGTGTGCGAAGATGTTGATTGACACGGCTCTTGAATATTTGTAAGTTGTAATTAGTGGGAAACAGATGTTCTGGGAATGAGTTCCACAGTGATGCAGTGCGCCAGACAAAGGAGTTCTTGTAAAGCGATGTTCTAGGAGTTTCTAGTTGTACGACGTACTGGTGCGCTCTTGCCGTCTGTCGTGACTGTCTGACAGGAGCTGCCAGGGGCGGGATGAGGCGGGCCAAATCCTGGGAACATCTGCCGTGAAAGTATCTGTAAAACAGAGATATCTCGGCTACATGTCTGCGATGTTCCAGACTATCTAGATTCCGGGTCGACTCCGGGTCGCCGACGAGACGCACTGCTCTCTTCTGTATGGAATCCAGCAGCTTTAGGGTGTGCTTTGGTGCGGCACCCCAGATATGTGAGCAATATTCTAAGCACGGTCTTATTTGCGCTTTGTAGAGCAAGAGCAACTGCTGCGGTGTATAGAGTTTTTTGTTGCGAAATAGCGCACCAAGCTTCTGGGAGGCTGATTTTGCGATGTTAGCAACGTGGTCATGCCAGGACATATTGCTGTTGACCGAGATACCCAGCAGTCCGATTGACGAGGATGAAGGAATGGTCGACCCTGCCATAATAATGTCAGGGCCCGCTGTATTGGCCCTCTTGGTAAACGTGGCTGCTTGGGTCTTTGCTGCATTGAACTGGACCAAATTTCGGTCGCCCCAAGTTTGAACTTTCTCCAGGTCTTGATTAATTGCTGTAATCTGCTCCTGTCTGCGGTGATGAGTCTCAGTCGCTGGTAAGGGTTTTTCTGATCTAAAGTGGGAGACAAGGGTACTGTCATCTGCAAAACTGTAAACAGGATTATTTGCTTCGGTAAGCAGGTCATTAATATAGATGAGGAACAGAGTTGGTGAAAGTATTGCGCCCTGAGGCACGCCCGCGTTGATGGTGAATGTGTCCGAGATGTGTCCATCGACTTCAACGTGCAGAGATCGGCTCTTAAGGAAACTGGCAAGCCAGCTGCAGAGAGAGGCTGGCAGTCCGAATGACGGTAGTTTGCTGAGCAGTCCGTCATGCCAAACTCTGTCGAATGCCTTTGAAATATCCAACGCAATCGCTCGAGCCTCTCCGTAGTTCTCAATTGCCCTACTCCATATATGAGTGATATAGGCCAATATATCTCCTGTCGATCTCTCTTTGCGAAAGCCGTATTGATTATCGCTGATTATTTTGTTGTTCTCGAGGTACTTGAGCAGTTGCTGATTGACTACACGTTCCATGACTTTGGAGATTATTGGAAGCAAGGCAATTGGACGATAGTTTAAGGGCGTGGTTTTCTTGCCCTTTTTTGGAACAGGTTGCACTCGAGCGACTTTCCAAGAAGATGGGTAAATCCCTTTTCCGTAAGACAGAGAAAAAAGCCTGGAAAAAACGGGTGTTAGTTCGTTGGCGCAGTTCTTTAACACGATGGCAGGTATTCCATCCGGTCCTGATGCCTTTTGCGTATCTAGATTTTTAAGGATTTTACGAATATCACGGTGATGAAATTTGACTTCTGCCATGGTAGTGTTGATGTTCGATAAGGTGGGGAGAGTCTTGCCTTGGGGTACGTCTAAGGTAGAGTGCGAAGAAAACATTTTGGCGAGCATGTTTGCTTTTTCCCTGGCTGTAGTCGCCGTGATGCCACGTTCGTCCGTCAAAGGTGGGAGAGACGTTTTTGTAAAGTTGTTACTTACTGCCTTTGCTACCGACCAGAAATTCCTGGAGCCACTGGGGCATTGTAAAAGTTTATTCCTGATCCTTTGATTGTGTTTGTTCTTAGTTTCGTCGATAACACGTTTGCATTCGTTTCTCGCTTCGACAAAATAATTGCGATTTTCAGCGGTCTGATTTTGCTGCCAGTACTTGTAGGCTTGCTGTTTCCTACCCACAGCTCTTTCGCATCTTTTGTCGAACCAGGGCTTTCCTTTTGATGGTAACTTGATGGAATTTGGGATGTATGCTTCCATTCCTGAGGAGATTACTTGCGTGATCTTTTCGCAGCAGACTGACGGGTCGTCAGCGCCAAAGCAGACGTCGAGCCAAGGAAAAGCTAGATAGAACTCCCTCAGATCGTCCCAGTTTGCAGAATTGTAATGCCAGATTTTGCGAGGCAATGGTGGATCCTTCTGTATGAGTGGCAATTCACAAACCGTTGTAATAAGTTTGTGGTCGGAAGTACCTAATGGCGGACCAACTGTAACTGTGTACTGGTCAGGATTGGTGGTTAGAAAAAGATCTAGGAGGGCGGCGAATTCGCCCCTTTCTGAGATTCGAGTTGGTTCGTCTACAATTTGAGTAAGCCCGCAGCTGATGGCGAATGCTTCAGCCGGAAATGATATTCATCTGTTTTTTAGTGGAAAATCTGAGTTTTCATAAACCAATCTTGAACCAAAATTTCAGATTTCGCCTTAAAAAACATTTGAATAGTGCATTGTTAAACGATTTCGTTGACACCCGGTAAAAAAATTTTAAAAGTAATTTGAACTATTTAAAATTACCCCAAAGCAAAATAAGTAATTAAAAAAAATACAAAATATAAATTAAAAAAAAAGAATAAAAAAAAAATTAAAAACATATTCATATTAACAACGCCAATATCATCTGAAGAACGTTAAAAAAATTAAAGTTCGTACTTAAAAAAAAGTTGATGATCCCTTGAAGACGGAACGTCTGATTGCAAACTCATTACCACCATAGTGGCAATGCAAAAGTGCAACTGAATTTGAAATCCGCTTTTAAACAAGCCCAAACAGCATATTGTTAGGTACCTAAATGCGAAATTTTGCCCTAATTATTTGAGCGACACTGTATATCTTGCGGTTTTTGAAATCTCCATAGATAGACTCGAATTCGAGCCACCCTGTACCGGGTCGTCAGCTAAGAAGGGCACTCGGCCATATCTCGAAAAATAATTATCGTAAAGACTTGCGGTAAAAAATTTTGTAACTAAAATGACCAAGAGAAAGCTCTGGAAATTATTTGTAAGTTTCTAAAATGGCCGCCAGGTGGCGTACGCGCTATCTGGAATTTGGAAAGTTGTTTTTTCCAAATTTTCACCAATTAAAAATACTTGAAATGCAGCTAGTTTTAAGGCTGAGACAAATTTGATTCTTTTTTGTTAATAACTTTTTGCTCTATCTATTCAAATAAAGTGGTAGGTGATATTCAAATGTTTTTCCAAACAAATGTCTATAACTTCAAAACGGCTCAACGGATTTCAACAAACTTAGTGTCGTTGAAAAGAGCTTTTCTTATGCTATCAGTTGCTCTATGAACAAGCTGATTGCGATTGCTTACGTTGCCGCTAGAGGGCGTTTTCTGACATAACCACAAATAAGACAGATTTTCTCAACTGATAGCATAAGAAAAGCTCTTTTCAACGACACTCGGTTTGTTGAAATCCGTTGAGCCGTTTTGAAGTTATAGACATTTGTTTGGAAAAACATGTGAACATCGCCTACCACTTTATTTGAATAGATAGAGCAAAAAGTTATTAATAAAAAAGAATCAAATTTATCTCAGCCTTAAAACTAGCTACATTTCAAGTATTCTTAATTGGTGAAAATTTGGAAGAAAACAACTTTTCAAATTCCAGATAGCGCGTACGCCACCTGGCGGCCATTTTAGAAACTTACAAATAATTTCCAGGGTTTTTTGTTGGCCACTTTAGTTACAAATTTTTTTACCGCAAGTCTCTACGATAATTCCTTTTCGAGATATGGCTGAGTGCCCTTCTTAACTGACCACACGGTACATGCACAATATTAAACACACCGGGTAGGGCAGTTGATAAGCCATGAAAAGTGCCCTAATATTTTGTAAATCGCTTTAAAACATCTTTTTTAATTTTGGAATTGCGTACATTGAAAAGTAGACTAACAATTATGCGTTTCAAGTGAACAGCAGTTTATATGATTCATCAAAAAAATTTCAACTTTCTCGACTGCTCCCAAAATTTCTTACAGTTTCATCTTGGACACGCCTTATTTAGTTGTTTTTTTACCGAATTTAAATATTAAATAAAAGGCCACGTATTACCAAAAAATGCCAGTTAGATACCTAACAATATGCCGTTTAGAGAGTTTTAATACTCCGAATATTTCCGGAGAAATCCGGAAAAAAACCGAAATATTGCAATATATTTTTATTATTAATTAGAATTTTAGTCTTAATTTAGACGATTCAATCCTTCAGAATCCCAACATAATTTGGCAACACCGTCAACTATTCCAGAATAGTCTAATTTTACTGGTAAGTTTCGGAAATAGATCCTTATGGCATTCTAAAATGATATAAGAATGCATTAAATTGATATACCGGGAGATTCGATAAAAATGAGCAATGCCTCCTGTAATACCATTTGAATGGGCTATAGTTGACTATTTCGGTGGTTCCCCGAGGGTTAAGGACTATATCGTTCGTGGTGTCTGCTGCTACCCGTCGAAAATTGGTGTGTGGTCGGTTGGTGTTAAGTACTCTGCTCCCTGTGGTGAGTCTTTTTATTTACTACTTACTTCTAGCACCGAACAATAACAATAGACTAGAAGGTTCACTCTGGTGAAAGGCTGGTTCACCGCTCAGGCCTCGTGCCACGTTTCACCTCGTCTCGTCTAAAGTCTGACGTCTCGCCTTTGTAAGCGCTACATCAAAAGTGCCAACTGAAAGTGGACCTTTTAGTCTCTTGTTAATGTTCGGTGCTTCTAGGTTTAAGTTACTATTAAGTATTTATTAACGGGTCATCATTGTTCCTATCTTTTCTTGTAATTATCATTTGTGGTCATTGCAAGGGACTGGGATTACTTTAATTTCAGCTATGGAGACGTCACGTCCAGGGGACTAGTAAGCGAACGCAGAATGTCTCATGCAGTGTTGCCAGAATTACTCTGCAAAAATCAATTAATTAAAAACAGTGAGACTATCTGCTAATAGCACACACTAGTAAATAGCACATAACTAAAGGTCATGTAGTCAAAATAGGCACGATATCAAATTTAAGTAATGTTGAACACGAATATCACTATTTGCTTATTAACAGTTTGAGATCTGGATATTAAATATGTTTTTCATTTGGGATGTTGTTAAAATACCTGTAGTGATCCTGGAAAGTTTAACTTTAATTGAACATCCTGTATTAATTTTTTTTAGAATTCTATATAGGTAAAGGGAAAAAATGCGCCCAACGACCTACAAGCCAACTAGGACCGAATAAACGACTTTAAAATTAAATTCTTAGACCTTGATGGTCGTTGGGGGTGAGGGGGGGTTAAAATCGGGATCATCAACAGTGTTATATTTGTTTATTAGTTTGCCTTGAAAAAATATAGCGACCATACAGGTTCACGAGTTTATAAAAAAAAATATGGTCAAAGGTGAAGATCCAAAAACGTTTTATAGTCCACGGGCCAGTGACATTTTTCAGTGACGATTTAGTTAAGTCCTATTTTTGATGCGATGTTGAGGGAAACCTAACTAAGTGTCATCCGTGTGTATTAGTCCGGATTCCAGCGGTAAGGGGGCGGCAAGTTAAGGTTGAATTTTGTTTAGTACTCCTCTGATAGACCACAAACATCGATCCAATATTAGCAGAACGATTGGTCAGTTTTAAGAGGGTGGCAGAACACCCCCAACCAACATGTGGGAGGAATGAATTTTTTATTATTTTGTAAACGATTAATTTTCATTAACACGTTTTATTTCGCCAATACACCTTCGCCAGTACAGTTATCATAATTACATAACACCATGAGTCGACTCTGCTATTCATACAATAACTATATCTACGCCTTATTTCTAATCTATCTATATACTCCGTATTATATAACAGCATGACATTCTACTACTGCACCATTCGTTTTCCAGGGTTGTCACGTCCTCGCCTATTTGAACGTCGCACGTCGCCTCTCCAAAATTTGCTTGTTACATTCGGCCATCCTGCAACAATTAATGCCCTCATTAATTTAACTCGCCAGTAAATCAACCAGATCTTATCGATCTGTGCATTCGTCATAACACCAAATCGCCTAAAGGTTTCGCCCGTGGTTGCAACTTTACGCCTGTTATCGATTATCACCTTTATATTACGCCTTTGTCAGATTTTCACTCGCCTTTAAATCGCCATAGCTCTCGCCTTTCGCCAACAGAGCATTCGCCATTTGCACCCCGCCAGTCAAACTCACTCGCATGCACCTTCCAACCTGACCATTCGCACTTTGCACCTCGCCAGTCAGACTCACTTGCATGCACCTTTCAACCTAACCTTTCGCCCTCGGTGTTTTACACGTCGCCTCGCCAAAAAGTCAGCAAACGCCTTGCTCGTAAACGCCAGCCCGCGCCAGCAGTTGGAGATAGTACGCCTTGGATACCCAAAATTCGCCAAACGCCTCTCTCAAATTAAGAATCGCCTCAGAAGAACGCAAAGTCAAAGTCAAAGTCAAAAAATAGCTTTATTGCCGTAACTTACAAAGTTGTTGACAAAGCCATACCTAACTCAATATCTAATATCTAAAAGGTCGATAGTTACAATAAAACTTATTCCTAAGTACATACTAAAAACAGTAGAGTAATAAAGAGAAAAAAGACGATATAAAAAGTAGAACAATCTTCACAAACATTTTTCAATCAATCCTATCACTAAAAAATTAATTTAGGTTGTAGTAAGCCTTCTCCGATAACACTTGTTTTGTTTGTTTTCGGAGCCGCTCAATGCATGGTTGCCTTCTCAACCGCAAGGGGAGATGATTAAAGATCTTCTTGCCTCCATAAATTATGGAGCTTCTAACTAGGTCTGAGCGTGGAATGGGTAACCCAAGGGTGTGAGTGTGACGCATATTATATTGCCCACCTATAGATAGCTCACTCTTGTATTTCTTAAAAATAAGACAAACCGTCTCCAAAACAAATATACAACACAGAGTCAAAATGCCATGTCTTACAAATAATGGACGACATGAATCGCGAATCTTTGCACCACACATATATCTGATTGCCCTCTTTTGCAAGACAAACACAGAGTTGAACAAGTAGTGAGCACATGAACCCCAAAGACAAATACCATATCGAAGGTGGGATTCGACCAAAGCAAAATAAGAATTTCTAGCGATGGAGAAGTCCAAACTGTTAGAAATTACCCTGAGGGCATAACAACCAGAAAAGATCTTATTGGAAACATTCAATATATGATCTTCAAACTTCAAAGAGTTATCTATTGATAAGCCCAGAAATTTGTTCATGTTGGGTGTTGGAATCAGTTGACCCTCCAGATAAATATCCTCCACAGCACCCTTAAAATTTAAAATGTTGGTTTTGGAAACATTAAATGATAAAGAGTTTGCATCACACCACCGCTTTATCTTCACCAAATCTGTCCTTACACTGGATCTGAGATGATGGACATCCGAATCATGCCAGAGTATGGTGGTATCATCGGCGAACATGGTGAATTTTCCCGCTATCGAAAGGTGCGAAAGGTCATTCACATAAATCAGGAACAGAAGTGGCCCCAAGACAGAGCCCTGGGGAACGCCGGCCCTCACACTCAGTTCATCCGAGCTGCCCCCAGCAAACACGACCGTCTGAACACGCTCAGACAAATACGATCGAAACCACTCCAACGCCATGCCCCTAAATCCATACATCTCTAGTTTCAACAACAGTATTCCGTGATCCACGCAATCAAATGCCTTGGACAGATCACAGAATACTGCCGCAGCAACCTCTCCAGAATTCAGCCGGATGTACAGATGTTCGAGAAAGTCGAAAATAGCATCGCTCGTACCCATCAGCTCCTGGAAGCCAAACTGTTGCGTGCTCATAAGGCCATGTCTCCTCATGAAAGAATCCATCCTCACCTTAACCAGCTTCTCGACCACTTTAGCCATGGTAGGCAACAGTGCAATGGGACGAAAGTTTGAGGGACTGTCATGGTCCCCACCCTTATGAATAGGTACAATCACAGCCTTCTTCAGACAGGCCGGAAATCTGCCAGAAAAAAAGGAGGCATTTATGGCCTCAGCCAGAACCTGCAGCACCTCAAATGGTAAAGCCAGAAACACCCTCAAGGACATCCTGTCCCAACCAGAAGAATTCTTACTCTTTATATTAGAAAAGGTGTCATGAATCTCAAGGGCAGTGGTAGGGGTAAAAAAGAATGTTTCGATTCATGAATATCGCCCAACTGATCAATTTTGCTCAACCACCTGACTACGTTACAGTCCCGACTGTCAGGATCGAAAGGGTCAAGAATGTCACCGCCTGCCCTTGCCCTTGACCCCCATACAGCCAGAAGTGCAAGCGGAGTCCTCCCTATCGCTACAAGCATGCTCTACTACCGCCTGAGGAACGCGCTCACCTGATTTTTCGCCCTTCTTGTAGCCCTTGGTACCGCCAGTACCAACGGCCACCCTTTGTTTCGTCGCCTTTACCGTTTCGGCCGCCTTTTGCTTCGCCGCCCTTGCCATTTCGGCCGCCACAATCTGCTGAATACTAGTTGCCAAACCGCCTTTCAACAGCTTATGCACCATGGAGACTGTTTCGCCTTCCATCGCCGATTCGCCTTCGCCGTGGTCATCGTCGCTCAATTCAAACTCGTAATGGAGCTCTAACTCGTCACTTCTGCCTTCCTCCATAGGCAATCACTTGAAAAACGCCTTTTACACACCAATGCCAATAAACACAGTTAAAATACGCCACAATTTTTACAATAATCACTAATTAATTAGCACACACTTGTTTACTATTATTGTGTATATCTGAAAAATCGCCAAATGTCAATCCACTGTCAAGGATAGCAACAAACGCCCGCCAATTGTTAAGAGTTTTTGTGATATCGCCTCACACAAAAAAAAGAAGTTGCCACTGCGATTTAACTCGCCGAAATCGCGTATTTCACCGTTCTCCACAACAAATAACACAATACGTAGGTTATCCCGACTTCTGATCTGTAAACGATTAATTTTTATTAACACGTTTTATTTCGCCAATACACCTTCGCCAGTACAGTTATCATAATTACATAACACCATGAGTCGACTCTGCTATTCATACAATAACTATATCTACGCCTTATTTCTAATCTATCTATATACTCCGTATTATATAACACCATGACATTCTACTACTGCACCATTCGTTTTCCAGGGTTGTCACGTCCTCGCCTATTTGAACGTCGCACGTCGCCTCTCCAAAATTTGCTTGTTACAATTTAGTTAAGCTTAATTTTAGTGTTGTTGTAGCATCTATTCTAAGTGTAAATGCCATTTAGCAGAACAAAATGACGATGAAGATTACCTGGCAGAACGATTTGAATGTGCCTTATGCGCCGTGCCCTGACTTCGTGCCCTCGCCTCGGTCGCAGATTAATTTGTATTATGAATGTTTTAAATATAAACAATAATTTTGTTTATTTATTTAGAATCTTCTTAGTAGTCACAGATCTTCTTTTATCTTTGGAGCTGAAGTTTTAATACTCATTCGATGAAAATTCGACTTGAAAATTACAAAAAAATCATTTGATAATAGCGTGGCAACTAGGAGGGGGACGAAAAAGTTGTATAATTATTTTTTAATAGGAAAGTGACGTTTCTACAAAAAATGTCTCTTAACATTAAATAAAATTAAACAAATCTAATGCCACCTTAGGCCGCGTGTCGCCTGAATATAGGCAACCACTTCTTTGGAAATGGTTGCCTATATTCTGGCGTTAGAAAGAACTTAATCACTGCGCATGGGTTACGAGGTCACTTCCGCTTTCACACTTCCATCCATTTTCCCGGGATTTACCCTCCTACCGTCGCGGAAGATGTTTACACATCAAAGATTCAAATATTTTTTACATTCAAACGCAAATATCTTTTTCTCCCAAATTTAAATTATTTTCGAAAGCAATATTTTCATATTAAATTATTATTATCCAAAGCTGTGATTTTAATATTTTCTCCTAAATTTAAATCAAAATGATCCATTTGCGTATTTATATTCTTGATCCATTTCTAATTCGTCTTGATTGGATGGTTCTGCTTCAATTTCCATGAAATTATTTACATCATGGTCAGCTATGAATGCGAATCTTCCAATGTCTATTGGAACCCAGGCATCAAAATTTACAATTTCCAAAACTCTCTCGAAGTTTAATCTATCCACAATATATTCCATTTTATATTGGCTCAGTTTCAAGACTTTTCTTTATGAAGGTATTTTTTACTTCTAATAAAGATGTATTCAAATATGCGCTCGAAACTTCTTCCTTGGTTTCTTCAAAAATGATTGCATTAAAGTATCGTCTACAAACTGCACAATTTCCCTTTTTGACTGTTCACTCTAGCAAACATTGAAAGCAGCACTTATGATCGCAACACAAATTTCTGCCTTTTCCATTAATTTGAAGCAAATCGATACATTGTTCTTCTATTTTTGGATTCTTCTTTTCTACTTTAATTTTTTTCACCACTTGGTTTTTGCAACCACTCTTTCTTTATTTGGTATTCACCATAACATAACTTTACAAATTTAGAATTAAAGTGGAGAACCCTAAGCTGCTAGTCTTATAATAAGAGTTTAAGTGGGACATCCTCTTCCGACTGCTGTTTTAAGTGTTGCCTAGCCATAGGTGGATGCGATAGTCCTATTTTTAAGGATGGCTGCGATCCATTGACAAATGGTTCCTGGGACTTGCCTTCCTTCATGGGTTCTTCCGATCGAATTTGGTGACGTGTGGTTGAAGGCGCCTGCTATACCGAGAAAAGTGGCTAGTGCTATTTCTTTATCCTCTATGGATTTCGATAGCAGCCTACTCAAACCGTCTAGGGCTAAATCCGTAGATTTTCCTGCTTGGTATGCATATTGACAGTTGCTTAGTGGGTTGGCCTTTAGAGCACTATCTCTTACGTGCCTATCGAATAACCTTTCAAGGGTTTTCAGCATAAACGTCTGATGGGTCTTAATGACTTTGGTGTGGTCCGGTGTTCTGCCTACCTTCGGCAGGTTTATAACCTTCACATGTTGCCATTTTGTAGGTATGAAGCCCCAAGCTATACAGCCTCTGAAGATGGGACTAAACTATCATGTCTTCTCTGTAGAAGTACTGGGTATATCTCATCTAACCCCGACAATTTGTACGGTTGAAATTGGCTTACTGCCCATCTGACCTTAGACGGCGTTATGATGTCCGCAGCTAACCTCCAATCTTGCTTCGTTGGCCTTCTTTTAGGAGGCTCTTCGAGCACTGTGATTTCCGTCATCTGAATTGACGCTGGAAAGTGGGTTTTAATGAGAAGCTTCAGACTTTCCTCTCATGTTTTTGTGTATTCGTTGTCTTTTCCATTCAGGAGTTTGTGTATCTTTGCACAGGTGGCGGTCTCGTTCACCCTTTTGCAAAATATCCTCCATGAAACTCTTTTTGCCTTGCGGATTTCTTTGTTGTATTCCGTAAGGACTACCCTATATATGTCCCATTCATGTGTCTTCTTGGCCCTTGTGAACAGCCTTCTTACGGTCTCGCGAGCTTATTAATCCTATCGTTCCACCATACTGTGTTACCCCCTTATCTCCAAGTCTTTTCTGGGCAGTTTTCATGGTATGCTGTAGCAACTGCTTCCGTCACCTTTTCGACTGCCGTCTCCAAACTTCTCGTTTTTTTTTTGTATCTACTGTGATTCCCTGGAGACCTTCGCTGAGGGATTGTAAGTATCCTTCCCAGTTTGTGTCTCTTGGATTTCTGAACAATACTTCTTTCAGCACGGGAGTCTTTATGTTAAACCTTATGTCCCTATGATCTGAACACGATGGTTCTTGTGACATGTGCTAGGTGACAATTTTTTCACATCCTATTTGTATAGATGGTCATTTCCAGGACCTCTCGTCGGATTGCGGTGATGAAAGTGGGTTCAGAGCCCCTGTTAGCTATTTTTAACCCTGCTGAAAAAGTAAATTGGTGTAGTAACTCACATCTAGCGTTTGTGTCGGTGCTGCCCCATAAAACGTGGTATGCGTTCGCGTCGCACCCGGCTGCTAGTTGTAGTTCCCTTTCCTGCGGTGGACATGGTTTCTCCTCCCCAGTGAAGTAGGCAGAGCATACTATTCAGCTTTTGAGCCCCTCTTCCGTGGTGGTTGTTAAGATAGCTGTAACAATTTCCCCGGAGCATAGCCCCGGAATTAGTGTACAATTCTCTCTATTACTGTAAATTATGCAAGCCCGTGGTCTTTTAGCCGACCTGTCGTACAATAATTTACCTTGTTTTGACGATAGGTAAGCCACTTGGCCACCGTGTATCCAGGGCTCTTGCAGGAGGGCGATGTCGATGCCTTCTTTTTCAAATCTCCGGCATAGCGAGGCTGAAGCAGCCTTGGCATGCTGAAGATTTACCTGCAAGATCCTTATTTCTCCCCCTTCCTCCTCGGCTTTGTCAGCCTTTAGGAGCTGGGTCTTTTCCGAGGCTTTCTCGGCAACGCTGGCTTCTCCCTGTTCCTTCACCAGGAATGTGATTCTTCCTATGCCGAAGAAGGGCTGCATTCCCAGCTTCCTTAACTCATTGAGGGAGTCTTTGTCCATGGAGACGGTTCATACTTGGCCATCGTCGGTTGTTGTTTTCCCAAAGACTGTCCATAGTCTCGTGTTCAGCCCATGGTTCCCCACCTGCAGTCTCTTGAGGAGTCACCTTCAAGTCTTTCTGCGTCTTCGTCGGGTATATAGGCGGTGCAGGAGCATGGTTTTGGGACTTGGTTCCCCTCTAAAGCCTTTAGCTCTGCTCCATCCCAGGATTTCAGTGTTAGTATTGTTTCCTTAACCCATTGAGCGCTGTCTCCGTCAGCACACGTGATTATGAGATATCCCGACCTATGTTTACACTTAAGGAGGTGTACTTGTGGTGCTTCTGATGGGATGTCTTCAAAAGCTCTCATCATGGACTTCTGGAGTGTTTTCAGCTGGTCCGATTCCATGCGAGTGTCTGGATAGCTTTGTGGCACAGCGGCTATCTTGACTGCGTTAGGGTCTCTTGAAAGGACACTTCTTATGTTCTGGCCTTTTTTGCCGGCTGCTTGCTGCTGCCTGGGGTACTACCTTCTGATATCGGACGCTTCTTGGATTTGTCTATCCTTTTGGCGTTCTTTTGTTGCGATTCTGCTTTCTTGCTAGAAGTCGCTCTTATAAAATTCTCTCTTTTAGCCTCGAGGTAGGATTTTCCCTCCGAAAGAATTTTCTTCAGCCTGACGTTGGACTGGCCTGAGAGCCGAAATTTCAATTTCTTCTAGGGATGTTTTTTTTTGGAGGAGGGGAAATCCTCATGGACGCCCATACGGTTTGATTTGCATGGGGAGTGTCAGACTCTTACTGACTAAAAACCCCTCCTCGTTTGCATCTACTTCTAAACGGAACTACCGTGGCTAGGTATACTTCGCTTAGGAGCATTGTCCTTTATCACCCATCCCTTCTCTATCTTTGGTTTCGCTCTCTTTCCTTATTTTCCATTATCTTTGTCATAATTTTTTGAATTATTTTCCATTCTTCTTCCCTTTCCATCATATAATTTACAATGTTTTCCGTATTTAGTTCATGTCCCAGAGTCAGGTAAGTGCTTTGTCTGTAGGTCTCCCATCTTGTGCATGCGAACAATGTGTGCTCTACCGTATCCTCTTCCCCGCAGTAGGCACACTGATCACTCTCCGCCACACTGATCTTGTGTAGGTAGGCATAGAAGGAACCATGGCCTGTCAATACCTGTGTAGTGTAGTAATCGATATTTCTATGTTTGCAATCGATCCACGTTCTTATGTCCGGAATAAGTCTTTTTGTCCATTGACCTTTGGTGTTGTTATTTTCCCACATCTCTTGCCATCTTTCCAGCGTTTGTCGTCTTTCATAATTTCTAGCTTCTCTTTTATTTCCTTGTGCTCTCGATACGTTTGTTCTCTCTTGGACTTGCAATTCTATGGGTTTAATTCCCGTAATAACCTGTAACGCCTTCGTGGACGTGGTGCGATAAGCGCTCGCCACCCTCAAAAGCACCTTTCTCTGAACCCGCACCATTCTATCTTTGTATCTTTTGATAGTGACTACCCTATGCCATACCGGACAAGCATACAATAGTATTGAGTGCGCTACACCGCTCAATACTGCCCTCTTGTGGCTTCTAGGGCCACCTATATTAGGCATTAGCTGAGATAGTGACGCTATTTTTTCCTCTGCCTTTTTAGTGATCATGTTTATATGTTCACCGAACGTCAGGTGGCTACCCAAAACTATTCCCAGATATTTTATTGATTTGCTAGGAGTTATATGCGATCCCTTTAACTTAAAGGTAATACCATCCGTACTTTTTCTGCCTTTAAGGATTAACGCCTCTGTTTTTTCAGGAGCTAATTCCAGGTCATGATTCTCCAGCCATCTGTCAATACTCCTTAAAGCCTCGTTTGCTCTAAGAGTTAAAAACTCTGTACATTCTGCACTAACAAGTATAGCCAGGTCATCGGCATAAGCTATCACTTCTACGTTTTCCCCTAGTTCTTCCCTTAATATTCCATCGTATATAAAGTTCCACAGAGTTGGCCCAAGCACCGATCCCTGAGGAACTCCCACTGTCATATCTCTTTCCATTCCCGCTATCTTTAGCTTCCGGTTATTAAAGTAGCAATAATGTTTATCAGGTATTTTGATATCCCTCGTCTATGAAGTTCCCTAATAATATAGCTCCATGTGGCGGAGTTAAAAGCGTTTCTTATATCTAATGTCACGATCGTGCACCATCTTTCTCTCGACTGAGCTACTATATTACATACGATCTCTACAGCCTGAACTGTAGACAATCCCTTAATGAAAACGAACTGGCGTTCTCTTCTAGGGATGTGGCCCTAGAGTATCTGATTGAGTCCCCTCCTTTCGAAGTCGTTGGCTTAACAGCCTGGTGACTTCGCGAAGTTCTATGATCTGTTTTGTGAGGGCTCCGGGTTTTTGTACCCTTTGGTCCTCACTGGTTTTGGCTTTCGCCATTGAATCTTTTGGCTCTGCAGCTTTTTCCTCTTGTTTCTGTTTTGTGTCTCTGTATTTTTCCATACTGTTTTCACGACTAGCTAGGGAAGTATGGGTCGACGTCATCAGAGCCCCGCATAACCAGGCAAGGCTAGTTACAAGGAGGTGTCGCCCAGTGCCTCCAGGGGAACGTTAAAAACCGCGCTGCTTGTTCCCGGCGGCCATGCAGTCCTCGACATCTTGACTTGAGAGAGTTGGTTCACGGCAGGGTTTTCGGAAAGGCCTTTGGGAGCTTTTGAGGTCCCTCGCCCTACTTGTATCCACTGCTAGCCCGATCCGTGAAGTCCGGGCCATTTCCCCCATCCACCACCCGGGGGGGGGGGGGGGGGGCCGGGGCCCCCCCCCCCCCCCGGGGGGGGGGGGGGGGGGGCGCCTGGTAGTCACTCAAGCCCAAGGCCTAGAGAGTTTACTTCAAAAGATAGCAAAAAGTGGAAAATACAATTTCGTGTTTTTTTCTGTCAGGAATTTTTCATCAAAAATTTAAAAATATTTCTTGAAATGTCAAATTTTGTCTCCAATTTTTTAAAATGTATATTATTTCATATTTTAAAGACCACTTTTTTTTATATTTTTTTTCAACTTTTTTTTCACCGAAAACCGCGTTTTACAACTTTTTCTTTTATTATTAATTTTTTTCTATATTTCGTTTTATAATATTTTTAATCACTTTCCGAACAACCTTTTCTTTTTCTAATTACTTTTTTTGTATTTGGTTTATAATACTTCTATTAACTTTTCGAACAACCTTGTTATTTTTTTTATTAATTTTTTTTCTTATTTCGTTTTATAATACTTTTATTAATTTTCCAATTTTTTTTTACGTTTTTGTTCAATTTTCTCCAATTTTTCAATCATTTTTTTTCCGTACAGCATTTTTTTTCTTCCCATTTTTGCTATCCCCGACCTTGTAGCTGAACGCACTGGTCAAATATAATAATAGCGATGGTCGGTCGACACTGATTCACCACGAATAATGGCTGATTTACGATGCGCGTCGAGGGTGCGCGTACTGACGAAAAATATTAGAAATGGGATTCTGATTGTTTTTTCTTTGATAGAGTAAGGTAGGCATCGCATGAAGATTAGTGTTCTGCCACCCTTTTAAGATTGGTCAATCGTTCTGTCAATATTAATTAGATCGATGTTTGTAAGCTAGCAGAGGAGTAGTGGAAAAAATTTCAGCGTTAACTAAATAATAAAAATATGACGTTTTTAACACATGGGGGGGGGGGGGCGTTCTGCCACCCCCTTACAACTGAAATCTGGGCACAGATGACAGTTACATCCTCTCAAAAAATAGGTCTTAACTGAATCATCACTGAAAAATGTCGCTGGCTAGCAATTGGTTCTAGTGGGTAGTAAAATCAGTAGATAAAATCCCACCAAATGGAAACGTGATCACTTTATTACGATATCATGCCTATTTTTAAGCTATTTAAAACTTCTGCGGGTTTAGGCTTTAGTAGTAATTTTTCTAATAAGTAAATACCTTGCACATCATTTAAATCGTTCCACCATTTATTACTGATTTTCATAATACTCCATTGGAATTTTAATATTTTTTGCGTTTATTACTTTTTGAATCTGAGGAATTTTTTAAAAATCCCAAACGTTTTTGC
>MU188738.1:231-20882 GCA_016904865.1 Pissodes strobi
AACACCACGACAAGAGTGAGACTTTTGAAAATCCTACCCCAGATAGTTTCGTCCTTTCGGGGGTCATCAGAGGAACGTGTGTGGGCTTTCACCCACTAGAAGAACCTGACTATCTATGATGTTATCGATACCCTGATGTAGCTACCTGAGAGGAGACATTCACCAGCCGTCACTCGAACCGAGAATGCTCCATCGTCTGGACAAGCCCCATGTTGGGCTATTTGTGAGAAGATTGGATCATCAGAAACAACTACTTCGAGAGCTAATACCCCAATTTGTTAATAATATTTATACAGGATCATACAAATTAAACGTATTTACGATGATCATGTAAATACCGAAATGTCTTATCATCAATTTAAAGACTTATGTGGTATGTTGGTAATCGAATTATGATTTTGGAGTTATTGATAAAGATTGCAACATGAAATCTAGTCGATATCGAAAGGGATTTGATAACTTTATTAAATTATAAAAAAAATATATAATGATCATTTCAATTAAGTTAATATTAGTTTGGGTTGATCTAAACTATATCTATAAACATGATCGAAAAAATTGCAAAAGTACTAGTGAAAGCTCGTAAAGCCGTTAAGCAAAAATATCAAGCCCTAAAGTCAGATATAGCAGAATCAAAAATTCGCGAAGAAAAAGAGTTAAAGCCAATTACTCAACCTGTGCAGGAATTAATTAAGACTATAAAATCGGAATCATTAATAAAACGGGAAATATCTTCACCTACGTTATTTTCAAATCTTCAACAGTCTAACTTTTTACCTATCAAATAACAGCAAACAACAAGAAGACAGAAAAATATATATAAAAATATCTCCCCACTAATATACCATTATTTTTGCAAGACGAAGAAATATATCAGGAGAATGATGATAATGATGATGTTTTTTACCCAGCTCTAGTCGCAGATTGAGTTGCACAATAATATCTTAAGCAAGAGGACGTACTTCTAGTCCAAACGAGTCCAGTATAATCGAACCAAGTAACGAAGAAGTTACACAAGACATGCTTGAATTATCTAGAACTCCTGCTTATAAGGAATATCTTGAGGCATTTCATCCGCTCGTAAGAACACTTGTTCATTTGGCAATTAAGGGTAGATGAGATGTGGATAACACTCACGGTCTGACTCATGATCCTGTAGCCGAAAAATGGAAAATTGGAGATAGTTTCATTGATTTAGAAAATTAAAATTTTAAAGTTAAAAATTTAACCTAAAAACGAACTCCCGGATTTTATGAGCTCATTTTTCTTCACGATCCAAAGGTTTATACATGAAACGATCTTTAAAATTATATGGATATTATAAAACGAACACACGCGTATAGAAGAAAATACGATGCTAATGAACAGATATAGGGAACCACCGATCCGAAATATCTAACAACAGTTAAACCATATTTAATTGAAAAGAAAATACTTAAACAACCGAGCATATACACTACATCCAGCATCTCAAACACAAAAAGAGAACAACAAAAACGAGATCTACAAAGGGAGGAACGTTGTTAAATTTATCAAATAAAAAGTGGATTATGTCTATTTTGATGATGTAAACGATCTAGAAGATTAAAGTTACTAGTTTCTTCGAAAATGGCAGGTTATAGGGACAATCAAAATGAAATTAAATCAATATTGGAAAACTTCGAGAAGCAAAAATAATTATATAAAAGGTAATTAATTGCTAAGAAACAATTATTATGTTATAGAATACGAAGTTAAAATGTCGATTGATAAATTCGGATCACACCTACTTTTCAAAGCCCAAAATAAAACAATAGAATAAGAAATGTTTCTTTTTTTTCTTCTCTTTCATCTTCTGAGATTTTAACTAGTGTGAATATTAATAAAGTAAAATTGTACTATACCATTGTTTTACCCTTTATCGGAACATGGGTTTCCGTTAAAAGTGAGTATGAATTACTTCAAGATGGTAGAACTAGGTATGTTTTCCCATTCAAAGAGTGGTATATAGAGAAAGTTGAATATCCAAAAGAAGATGTTGCTCTTCACATAAACGAAAAAGCAATAAGATATGGAACGAAAACTAAAATTATATCAGGTGATGTAATCAGTTTTCACAACGCTAAAAAAACGATAAAATATTTGCCTATGTTTTACTTAAAGAAGATGTTAATGAACTCCATAAGCCAAGCAGAAAATATTACAAACGTCGGAGGTTTATAGTAAAAGGTTTAAGTGATTTATGGCAAGTTGATTTAATTGAAATGATACCTTATTGGAAATTCAATAGAGGATATTGTTACATATTGGTAGTAATTACTGTATTCTCAAAATATATTTGGATAGAAACAATCAAATCAATGTCAGGAATAGAAGTTACTCAGGCTATGAGGAAAATTTTGGAATGCGTTGATAAATGTCTAAAAAAAAACTTCAAACTGATATGGGAAAAGAATTCTTCAGCAAAGGTTTTCAAAAGTTAATGGTTGATTTTAACATAAATCATTATAACACTTATTCTAATTTAAAAGCCAGTGTGGTGGAAAGAGTAAACAGAACAGAAAAAAATTAATCTGGAGAAAATTTAGCTTGCGTGGAAAGTACAAAAGGATTGATATTTTAGATGGAATAGTTCAGAAATATAGTAGCACAAAGCATTCGACAATCAATAAAATGCCAAATGAAGTTAACAAGAATAATGAAAAAGACATTTCAAGATTATCTTTTACTCGCGCAAAAACAATTGATCCAAAGGTTCCAAAATTTAGTGTGAGTGATTATATGCGGATAAGCAAGCAGCGAGAAGCATTTTCCAAGAGTAACACACCGAATTGGTCAAATGAACTATTTCGCATAAAAAAAGTTAAAGTTACTTATCCTACAACATATTTGCTTCAAGATGAAAAAAACCAAGAAATTGCAGGGGGGTTTTATGGAGAAGAGTTGCAGAAAGTTAAACATTCAGATGTCTAGTTGGTAGAAAAAGTACGAAGAAAAATGGACATAAAGCATAATGCTAAATGGCTTGGAATGGATAAATCACACAATTCGTGGATTCTTAAAAGAGATGTATTATAATTTAATGGTTGTACCTTAAACGTATTTTAATCAAGACTTTTATATTTTCCTATTAAATAAAACAAATATTAGTATTGAAATCATTGATTAAAAATTAATTTAAAATTTAACATTAAATCTTTGATTTAAAAACTTGTTCGTATGTCCCTTACTCAGAAATATATCCAAAACATTTTAACACTGCGCAATTCTTCTATCAAATCGAGGTCTCTCTACATAAAATTTCTGATATTCAGATTTTCGCGCTTGCCTGTTGGCAAAGGATCACACCACCAATATAGTTTATTTTTATCTTCACAAATATTGACTGCTTTCTTCATAATATTTCTTCGTCGAAAGATTTTTTTTTCCAATTGTTTCGGATACAACAAAAGCATTTCTAGTATCACACATACATTTTCACTATTGGTTCTGATTTGGATTTTGCACTTCATATATATCGGATAGAATGTTTCTTGATTGTGTGCAAAAGCTAGTTTGAAACAATTTGAAATACTTCTCAAATGCTTGTTTCTTAATTATTTGAATTCTATAATCCACAATCTCAATGAGTGGCCATAAGGTGTCAACAGAACTGCATGAATGATACACATAATTTCTATCCAATTTTTGAATTTTTAAGATGAGGCAGTCATTGAATTTATGAAAGTTTAAAGTAATGTTACCACACATCAGCGATTGTGTATCTCAACTAGAAGAATAAAAGTAATTAGCTATCACGCCATGGTATTTCGACAGAGTTTTCCATTCCTCTTCATTCAGACTCACATAAAATCCGTTTCTACCTCCAAAAAGAATTCTGGGTGAAAAATCACTTAAACCTCTTCCAACAGCTATGAACTTAGATGAAGAACTATTTAAATAATAAACTTTGGAATTTAGAAGTTTTTTACTGATTTTTACACTTGAATCGTCTTTCTTAAACACATTATTAGTATTGGTGTTATACACATTTAGTTTACTGAAATTAGTATACATTAAGTGTGATCTGGTAAACTGAACTGTTTCGAGATAGTCCTTGATGATGTAATATGTTCACCACCAGTGGGTACCATATCATCCCCACTCTATTATCAGAAATTTCAAAGATGTTCGTTTTTAATTATAGTCTTATTATTCTGTTATAAATTTATAATACATAATTCCTAACACTGTTATGAGAGAAAATAAATCTACTGTTAATACTACATTAAAAATATAAGACATATAACATTTGTAATTTTCTTGCTCGTTGAAAAGGGTGCTGTTTTAACATGTAAGATTTGTTGATTTTATAGGGTTTTTCTATATGTATTATTTCGGAACATTCATCATTTGTACGTTTGATGATCCAATTTGTCATCATAAATGGTGGTATTGTTTATATAAAATACAAAATATAAAATTTTTATGAAATTGCTATTAATCTTCATCTGCTGCATTTTAAAGGAAAAGGCTTGGCCGCTATTATTTATTTTTTCAATTCTGAATAATTCATAATCCGATGTATTTTTGAAACAAACTAAACTATGTGTCACATTCTAAGGAATATGCACATATAAAGTTTTTTTTGTAATGTAATATAACAAAATATATGGGGTTAATGCAATATGATTTCGCTCCGGTTTCATAAAAAAACTTTCAATAGGTTCACCAGCATACTCATCTTTAAATTTGCCCACCACAGACTTTGTAATTGGCATATTATGATAATTGCCGATTTGAAAATTTGAAGTATCAAATCTATCTATAGTACACTTTATATCATCAAAAACCTTTTCGGTTTGAATTTCTAAAATGAAGGAGTCTGTATCAGTATACAAGAGTTTAAGATTTTCACCGTATGAAGGTTTAAGAAAATTATAAAACAATCATTCATTAAAGTTTTTGATATATCCAACATGGAAAATCCTACATAATTAGGTTTATTATGTTCAACTAAAACTTTTTGCATTTGATCCGCATCTAAATTTTCTGTAAATATAGTTAAGTCTTTGAAGTAAGGTTTTGCAATAAGATTTTCTGCGCCATATTTTCTACTGTTTTTTGCCCATTCAGTAACCAACATAATATCAGTCCTTCTGTCAACATTTTCCATTGTTTCTCCATAAATGCTATTGTTCGCTAATTTATATGAATTGTTTTTAGATTAATTTCTTAATTTGGTGTTTAAGTCAAAATATTTTTTTACTCATGGTGATTGATTAAAAGAATTCTATGTATTTTAAGTATATCTATTTCATTTTCAATAAAAACTAATGAAGAACATATTTTTCTGTATTATTTAAATTTTGAATTAACTTTGACCATTTTGAATTAGGAGGTTTGTAATTTTCACGACAGAATGGAAATTCATTATGTTTATCATGTAATCTATCTGGATATTGTAAATCAACTTTAAATATCCTCTTTCTGCAGTGTCAGAAATATTCATTATGTTTAAATTTTCAATTTCATTGTTTTTTAACCAAATGAAACTATTTGTTGGAAGATATTGTGACATTGCATAGCCATAACAGTTGGTTGCATCTAGATACATAATATGTTTGCTCGATTATGATGGATCATAATTGGAAAGAAATATGTTATTTGGATTTGGAATTTCTACTCATACAAATACTGACTCCTCCACGTAAATTACTTTTCAAAAAATGCAACATATCAGGATCTGTTAACAATTTTAATTCTACCCCAGTGTAACGTAAACATGCATCGAAACTTAAGCCGGGAAAAGTGTAATAATGAGCAGGATCTAATTTATAACTGTTAATACATCTTTTTTTAAATTTTCGAAAACATCTGCAAAGAGTAACACATCAGATTTTAAATAAATGTCAGAGTATTCGCCAATCGAATTGCACTGAAACAAATTAAATACAACTTTGGCTCTATCATACTCTTTTTCCGAAATATGTTCGTCTGTTAGATTATTATAAAAGTTTTCCTTATCAGGCAAATTTACCTCATCTAGTTTCGAATAGTCATCGCTATATTTATATGGAAAAACTCCTTTTTTAATAATATATTTAAACTTTCTTTATCATTAAAGTATTTCGATACTTCTTTACATTGGAGATCATCAACCGTTTCAGATAAATTTGCTCTAGAGTATGGTAAAAATTGAAATGAATCTATAAATCTGATATCAATATATATTTTTTTCAAATTACCTGATTTTTTATCGAAATAGAAGCCAACTTCAATAGGTTTTTCAAATGAAATATATTTTTATTTATTTTGAACTATTACAGATAGTTTTTCATTATTTTGACATATTCTTAATAAACAAAAGGGAATGCTAATTCCTAAAAATTATGTAATATTATAGGAGTAAAATGTTGTTTGTAATTTAGATTACAAATGGAATGTGCAGGACCTGTATATTTTCCAGTGATATGAAAGTGAACAACAACTTTATCATTATCAATATAATGGGGAACTTGCATAAAAATTAAATTTAAAAAATATTACTCACAAACATACTTTAATACTATTAAAAGAACCACAGTTTACAAAAAAACTAATTTTTTTATTTCTGTATAATAAATATAAGCAATTTAAAACTTCATAATTCAAATTATTCTTGTAACGGTTGTGACGTCAAGTAGCTCGTTTGTCGTCCCGCTTGACGGACGGCAGAGCAGGGAACGTCTTAGCTTCCATTATTATTATTAATATTAAAGCACAGATTAAAGTACAAATCATCACGAATTATAACAAACACCCTGGTAATTCAACGACAAGCAGTAATAAACGTAAATATTTTAATACTTGTGGCTGCCGACGCCATACTGCCTTCACTGACATTTTAATATAATGTCTCAATGACTGCTTTCCGATCGAACGAGCGGTGTGACGTCACATGTCGTTTCAAATGAGTAGCTTGCGGTCACAATTTAAATTGTTTATTGCAAATTAAATATTGCGATTTAAGGGCTGATATTTGGTGTGTGCTGTCTCTATAGGTAGGCCAATATATTAAAGAAATAAAAAAAAATGTTCAAGTTCCCTATTGTTACAAATATGACAATCATTGGTTTAGTTCAAATGTATTTATCTAATTCAGATAATTTATTAATTTTTTTATGAGCTTTAAGATATTTTCCGTATAAATGACCTCTCTCTAAAAATGTATAAATAAATCCTTTATATAGTTCAAATTTGGAAAAACTATCATCAAAAGGTCATTTAATATAATAAGCAAATGAATATGGAAGGTGTTCACATTTTTTAATTGTGTACGATGTGTTATTATCTAATTCGATTTCCATGTTTGAATTATTATCATCATCATCATTATTTAACACTTTGATTGCCATGTGTATCTTTGAGGATACACAGTAGCCTAGACCAGATCGCCACGTGTATATTCTGACATACACATGCAAGCATGAATATTGCGCCGCGTGTATTCTAGAGTAACATACTTTCCGTGCATTTCTTATGGGATATAGTTTATCGTGGCGTGGGGCAATGACAAAATAATATTAGCGCCGACTTTTGATAAAAGTTAAATACTTTTATATTAAATTTATTATTTAGGTAGCGTTTATTGCTGTGAAATAAAATACAATTGGTAGTTTTGACATAGGGTTATATATAGTAAATATAAGGTAATACATTTTTCGAAATTTAATAATAATAAAAAAAATAAATACTAGTGCCTAATTATAGGCACACGTGGCGCAAAATATATTTTTGTCACTATTACGCCACGTGTATATTTTTTATAGACTAGTCTTACAGTCGTAAAAACAACGAGACTAAAATGGATAACATATAAAAGAGTGTTACAGAAGTATTTCAAATACTTTTCTATAAAAAAAAACATGGCCTAGGCGACCCTTCTATTGAATTTTGCGTGGCAGTCAAAGTGTTAATAGAGGCTTACGAATACATTCGAAATCAGCAGCGAAAGAAAGTTCCATCTATTTTTGAATGTTAATAAATTAAAGAATATTTCCGGGTGCATTCTTTTCAAATTTGTCGGTTTTTATTTCTGTTGATGGTAAATTAACTCTAACAAAATCACAATCAAAATTGTTGTCTAACTATGTATTCTTTAGTGCTAAAATATTGTAAACAACCATCACAAGATGTATTTTGCCATTATGATTAGATACTTGCTTTGAAATTAATTTAGACAAATTGAAAATGTAACAGGTAATGAAAATTTCCATTATCATCACTAATTAATAACAAATTTACATGAGCTACTTTCTTATATTTTGTATAGTGAAGGGGACCAATTAGTTGATATTCGAGTTTAAAATATTTTTCAGATTGTTCAATACAATACACATTAATTAAAATCTCGTTTTGTGATTAAAATTTTGGAATGTCTTTTAAAGTAATTGGAAAGTTTATACCTGTTGCGTTCAATAGTGTTGTGAAATGTGGGTAAGATGTAATTTTACAGACCAGTCCAGTAGGAGGATGAATTCCTGCAACACTGGAGCAGGCGAAGCAACAGTTGCCACTGTTCCTAGGATTGACTACTGCCTGTTTCATTTTAATTTCTTCAGGAAATGGAATGTGTGATGAAGCGCGGAATGGGTTGAATTTGTTGATGTTCAGTTCCAAATGCAGAATTTTTACTAAAATATATCTTGAAAAAAATAAAATAAAATAAACACAATTTTAAAAATGAAAATATTAAAATTACTACGACTATTTTAGAATATTTTCAGTTTCAAATACACACTTTCACTAGAATTAAAAAATTATTTAAAAAATGAAAATTTAAAAAATTGGCTGTATAATTTACCTGAATCACGTTCTGCTAGTTCATAAGATTTTCGGCCTAGAGATTTGGGCTACATACAACATTGAAGGGTGTGTTAAACGACTTTACGTCATACTCGTCATTAGTCGGATTGAAATATATCCCAAACAATTTCATATTTATGTTGGGGTTTGGAACGAGTTTTAATCATCTGATGATGCTAACATGGTTGGCGAAACGCGCGTCGAGTACAATCATTTTGTTTTGGTATTGTGGATAAAACTCCGTTTTAATTTCATATTTAATTTTAGCGTTGTTAGCCTTTCAAGTTCGGCTTCGATTATAGATACAATTTTATTCAAAATTGTGTTAAAATAAATTTTAATATCTACTGCAAATTGATCTGTTGAAATCCTGTACGATATTATGTTTTTTTTGAAACGCAGACTTAATAATTTGGATTCCATCAACACTTCTGATTATCTCATTATCTTTGTGGCTGTTTGCTCGCAAATGACTTGCCCACATATTTCGCCTCACAGTTTTTCGACACTCCTTACAATATTTGATATCATCTGAAAGAAGAAAAACGAAGTGGATGTTAGTTTAAACAGTAAGCACTAAAAATTAAAACGAAGTAGAAAATTACAGTTTAGACATTTAAACAACAAAACATAAAAATTAAATAGCACATATCAAAAAATCTTACCATTGATAGGATTCGATGCCATTTCTGACGTCTTGCCACAAAATTCAAGGTACTATTTGAATTTTGCTCATGAGAACGTACTGATGCAATAATAACTATGTTATTAGCAGGTGTGCGAACGTTCCTTGTAGGTTCTTTTCTACCTCATTTGAATATATTACGACCATAATAATGCCCAGCTGCTTCTGTATAAGTTTCTTCCTCCTCTTCCGCCTCCTCCATGGTCGTTTTTTTTGTTTTCCTCATCGGCTTCTTACTCGGTATCGGTTAAATGGCTGAAAATTGGCTCCTCATCCTCTGATTCATCACTGCTAATGCCACCTCATTGTACCATTGTGTACATATGTCTTCAAAATCGGCATCGATTGGATGCACATTCTTGCGTGGTACCCCCATCAAAAAGTCACACTAATAGTGATACGGGCTCTAGTCTCTATATCGGTGTTTTCTTTTAATTTGAGCTATTATCAAAAAAATAAATATTTTAAAGCGATTTCCTTGTCTTTTGAATAAAACTTAATAATTATCAAATTACACATTTTAATATCGGTAATATGTGTATAAAAATAATAATGCAATTAAATTTATTTTTCTGCAAAATTATGGCCAGAGTGGGAGGACTTGGATATTTCAGTTAAGCATTGACAAAAAAGTGGGACAATAAGCTCTGAGATAGAGTGACTATGCGGGTTCAAAAAAATTATATTAGGAGAGACTGCTCAGCCTAGGGACGCGTTTTTTTAAGTCTTGCCAAAAATGCCCGTTTATAAATAAAAAAGGAATTCTGGTTGCATTATGCAAGTTTTAGATAAAAGAAATAATATAGCACAAAACATTAACCCATTTTTCATCCACTGCCAAATGAGATGTTTTTTTTTGTTTTATTTGAAATATCCCTTGGTTCAAATTCTCTATGTACAGGGTTATCCAACGAGGACTAAACAAGGAGATTTTTTGACTTTCCATGTACTTTTATAAAAAAAAACTGAAATAGCTATCTTATGTAATTTTCTCCCGCGAATTCGGATATGTTCAGCAAAAAACAATTGAACATCAAATAAAAGTGCTAGGGGTAACTTTGGTATTTTTTTTTTAAATAGAACACCCTGTATATTACTACATTTTTGGACTCTCTAGAAAAATTTAAACACATTTTGTGTATAATATCCTATACCTATCTTTAGCTGTTTACCAAATATTGACAGTTGAAAGTCGGGCATTTTGACATTTTGACAGGCTCTAAAATCTAAACCGCACGAGATCAAAGAAAACAGTTTGCACATTCCTATCTTGGGTTTTCATAAGCAATCGAATGATAGTAACTTTGAATTTAACCGGAGGTTTAAAAGTTCCGGTTAATTTTATCCACAGCTTAAATTCGAAGATAGGAATGTGCAAACCGTTTTCTTTGATCTTGTGCGGTTTAGATTTTAGAGCCTGTCAAAGTGTCAAAATACCCGACTTTCAACTGTCAATATTTGGTAAACAGCTAAAGATAAGTATAGGATATTATACACAAAATGTGTCTCGATTTTTCTAGAGTTCAAAAATTCAGTAATAAACAGGGTGTTCCATTTAAAAAAATATCAAAGTGACCCCGAGCACTTTTATTTGATGTTCAATTGTTTTTTGCTAAACATATCCGAACTCGCGGGAGAAAATTACATAAGATGGCTATTTCAGTTTTTTTTATAAAAATACAGGGAAAGTAAAAAAAATATCGCCTTGTCTAGTCCTCGTTGGATAACCCTGTACCTAAGGGCGAATATTGTTTTAGATAGGGACATCATTACACCTGCTAAAATGCTAGCTATCTAACATTTGTTCCCCTTTCAAGGACTCTCATGACAACTTCCATTTCCGCATTTTCTTCACGTTTTTCGCTTTCTTGTAAAATTTGCTTTTCAAGTGAGGTTTTTTGAATTTAATTTTTTTGAATATGTTCTTCCTTTACATTCTTTATATTTCTTTATCTCTATTTCTTCTGAAGTATCTGTGATAATACGAGATTTTCCAAGCGTACTTCTGCTATTTGTTTTGTGTGGGGAAGCTTTAGGAGAAGGTGGCAACATTTCAGGGGTAAATGATATGCTCGTTTCTTGCTTGGATCTAGAAATATGAGAAATATCGGTAGCAATAAGATCTACAGATGTACCTCATTTTGACAAACTTTTTCCTTTGACACGCCGCCGTCATCAATATCTAAGGAAACATTTGTTGCTTATATAGTATTTCCCTCATGGAATGGTCGAGGTCGGTCTGTACCAGCAGCTGCAAGAAAATCGCTATCATGAAAGATATTGCTATTAAATGTAAAATCCCTGTTGAATGAAATCCACTTGTAATATTTTTCATACTGGATGCCAGCTCGTAAGCTACTACAGCCAATTCTCATCTCTCTCTCATCACTTCATAAATCCTAACTGGCCTTTCTGCGTTTCCACGACTATTAATTGATCCAGTTATTCATGGCCCTATTATAAAAGGATTTGAAGGGGCCATATAGAGATTTATCTAGTGGCTGCATTTTATGTGAACGATGTGGGGGCAGCGTTACTACTGATATATAATGTTCCATACATTTGGGATAATATCTATACTGATCATTATTACATTGGTTCCACTTTCAGCTGATGTCATCTAATATTCAATGCCATTGGGTTTGAGAGCTAGTATTTTTTGGGAAACATTTTGAACAGTGGAAAGTCCCGTTTCGTCCACACTCTAAATTTGTTGTAGCTGATATTCGTTTCGTTTTAGTACAGTATCATACTTTGCAAAAAATTCTTGTACATTTTGTCTACTAAAGGCACATCGAAACCATCATTTGCCCCCTGTTGTATTTTTTTTTATTTAAGTATGAATAACTGTAAGCTAATTTTCGTATTTCAAAAGTTGTCAGGTCTTGTTCTTTCTCTACAGAAAAATTCTATGAGTGTCAGAGAGTGGCTGGTATTTGGAGAAAAAATTTTCCCCTCAGCATCTGCTGCAATTGCTGCAAATTATTTGCATTACTGATCGTCAATATTAAAAAGGGTTTAATTGTAGAAGGTGTATGTAGTATAGATAGGTTATTAGGTATCTAAAAAGCAACGGAAAACGTACAAAAATAAGAACATTCCTTCCCACTTTATTCAGGCCTACGAATTTATGTTACGATCACTAACTCAAACTAACCCTAACAGTGATGGCACCAAAACAGGTAAAAATTTGTTGCGGTCGGTAATGCGACGGTCAATTATGGGACTACCCCGATTTTTGCATCCAAAAAATACTGGAATGATTACTTTACTTGTTTAAAATATAACAAAAGTTTTCCCAATCATACTTGTGACAATAAACACCACCAGAAAATTGTGTAAATATTTCCTTATTCACCACTAAAATACAATGCGGTCAACTGCTATTTTATTCCGAGGCCATTTGCATTTTTCTTCAGTACAGATACTAAAGCATAGATATGCGTCATAGCGTTAAGACAAATGGCCTACTATATGGTGGATGCGGCCAGAAATCGTTGGTGTCCCTAGGTCCATGGTGCCCCTAGGCTGAACAGTTTCCCTACAACTCACTGAAGGGAGGACGCTATATACAGAAATAAAAGTCATTTTATTTTGTCGAAGGTTCGTTAGTTACTTATCAATATTAGAGTTTAGAAATAACTTGTTATTTTTGTAAAGTAAACAGCAACAATCGCTTATGCAGTTAAAGCATAGGCCAAGGTTTCTTAAAAATAACTTCACATCAAATCATTAGAGGCTCCTTCCATTGATTTTAGTATACTAGAATCACCACAGAAAATTCACAGCATATGGAAAATACGTTGATGTATGTTTTTTTTGATAGATAAATCTTGTTTAAATTATATAGTCATATAGTCGTCATAATACCTATGTTGGGGTTATTATTAAATCTTTCTCTGCTGAGAGGAAAGTTAACCATAGGGTGTACTAAAAAATTAAAGCTGGCGATTTTGTGTTGGTCGCAGTGAAACGAGTCATTAGAAATATATCGGTTAGTGGCAGTACTTTTTCTATAAATGCCAAATTCTAGTGTGTTATTATCGTTCATAATCACTAAAGTATCAAAAAATGGGATTTGGCCATTGTTCCCGACTTCATAGGTAAATTTAACGGTGGGGAAACGGTTGTTTAGTTTGGTTACAAAATCCTCGATATTAGCAGTTTCTGTGTCGAAAATCGCGAAAATGTCTTCCACATACCTGTACCATACCCTTGGAAAATAGTCGAACTCCTGACGGATTTCATTTTAGCTATATTAGCTAAGAACGGTGATAAACAGTTGCCCAATGTCGTGCCTTCGAGTTGTTGGTAATAGTTATTTTTATATTGAAAATAATTTTTATCCATGCAAAGTTTGGTTAAAATTAAATATTCTTGTTTGATTTCGTTATCAAAACTATTTATCTCAAGTAATTCACCAATGTATTGCAAGGTCTGTGGGATTAATACACTAGGGAACGTCAACCTGGTGAGAGCAGTTTGATTACGGAGAGTGACGCCTCCGGCATTCCGAGTTGCCACGGGATGTGGCCCATCAATTCCCATCGTCCTCCCCCAGGCTGGAGAACACCGAAGTACAAAGTATAGAGCTGGTCAATGACAGTTTGTGACAAGAGGGGCTGCATTGAATTAGCTTGCAGGAACATCAAACTGGTGAGAGCGCCATTCCAAGTTGCCACGGGATGTGGCCCATCAAATCCTGTCGTCCTCCTCCAGGTTGGAGAACCCCGAAGTACAAAGCCTGGAGCTGATCAATGACAGTTTGTAACAAGAGGGGCTGCATTATCTTAGCAGGCAGGAACTTCAAACTGGTGAGAGCAGTTTGATTACGGGCAGTGACGCCCCCGCCATTCCGAGTTTCCACGGGATGTGGCCCATCAAATCTCATCGTCCTCCCCCAGGCTGGAGAACACCGAAGTACAAAGTCTGGAGCTGATGAATGGCAGTTTGTGACAAGAGGGGCCGCATTGTATTAGCAGGCAGGAACGTTAAACTGGTGAGAGCAGTTTGATTACGGGGAGTGACGCCCCTGCCATTCCGAGTTGCCAGGGGATGTGGCCCATCAAATCTTGTTGTCCTCCTCCAGGCTGGAGAACACCAACGTTTGGTGCTGACCAAACCAATCCCATTTTTAGCCCTGTCAGACTAGGGATCACCAAAGGAATGAGTTTGAGGCCAATGCTTTCAGTGGAAGCGGCCCTAGGTGGTAGATGCATACGCCTTCTCGCATCGTCCGATGAAAGACCACCCCACCAGAACTGGAAAGCCCTAAGTGGTTTTTCCGAATCACGTTCCGCTTCCGCGCTGGTGGTTCCGGGTTCCCAGTAGGAACATATGGACATGATGGTGCTTCCAGGGTCAAAAGATTCCGGAAGTAAACTCCCCGGCCATTCATGTCTCCGTGCAGTGGGTGGCCGTGAGAGCCCTTCATTTGACAGACAGCAAAGATACCGAACCAATTTAGAATCGATTTCTGCAACATAAGAGGCTAAATACAAACATAAATTCGGTACACCAACATCTACAAGCAAATAGACCACACATACTAGCCCTTACAGAAACACAAGTATGTTCTACAACAACAGTAAACTACCCCTATCCTGGTTACGACTTACACACGCGATTTAGACATAAGTTCAGAATATGCCATTTTGTCCGATGCGACCTTGCATGTCACCGCGAGGAAACACTCGAACCGAACATCCTTGATGTCATGTGGGTCAGGTTCACCGCCAAGGGAGTAACCAAGTTGATATGTTGTCTCTATCGCCTTCCGAGCGATAGAGCCTGCCAAAGCTTTTTTTACAACACTAGCTACCACTTTTGACTCAATACAGGTCGATCACCCCGCTTCAAAAATAATCATTCCGGGAGACTTCAATGCCCACAACACAAACAGGCTCAAACATCACAATAAGACCGACAACGAAGGTAGAGAAGCTGAAGCATTTGCCATCAACTGCGGCCTTACTCAACTTGTACACGAACCATCTCGAATCTCAGAGAGGGGCGAATTGGCTGCCCTCCTGGATCTTTTTCTAACCACCAATTCTGACCAGTACACAATTACAGTGGGTCCGCCATTACGTACTTCCGACCACAAACTTATTACAACGGTTTGTGAATTGCCACTTCTATAGAAGGATCCACCATTGCCTCGCAAAATCTGGCATTACAATTCTGCAGACTGGGATCGTAAGGGAGTTCTACCTAGATTTTCCTTGGCTCGACGTCTGCTTTGGCACTAACGACCCGTTATCTGCTGCGAAGAGATTACGCAAGTAATCCCCTCAGGAATGGAAGCATACATCCCAAATTCCATCAAGTTACCGTCAAAAGGAAAGCCCTGGTTCGACAGAAGATGATAAAGAGCTGTAGGTAGGAAACAGCAAGCCTTCAAGTACTGGCAGCAAAAGCAGACCGCTGAAAATCGCAATAATTTCGTCGAAGCGAGAAACGAATGCAACCGTGTGAACGACGACACTAAGGACAAACACAATCAAAGGATCAGGAATAAACATTTGCAATGCACCAGTGGTTCCAGAAATTTCTGGTCGGTAGCAAAGGCAGTAAGTAATAACTTTACAAAAACGTCTCTCCCACCTTTGACAGAGGAACGTGGCATCACGGCGACTACAGCCAAGAAAAAAGCAAACATGCTCGCCAAAATGTTTTCATCGCACTCTACCCTAGACGTCCCCCAAGGCAAGGCTCTCCCCACCTTATCGAACCTCAACACTACCATGGCAGTAGTCAAGTTTCATCACCTTAATATTCGTAAAATTAAATATTCTTGTTTGATTTCGTTATCAAAGCTATTCATCTCAAGTAATTCACCAAGGTATTACAAGGTCTATGGGAATGGTACACTAGGGAACAAAGAGCGAACGTCAAACGAGATTAATATTTCATCTTCATTAAGGTAACCGCTAATATCGAAGATTTTGTAACCAAACTAAACAACCGTATTCCCACCATTAAATTTACCTATGAAGTCGAGAACAATGGCCAGCTTCCATTTTTGGATAGTTTAGTGATTAGGAATGATAATAACACACTATAATTTGATATTTATAGAAAAAGTACTGCCACTTACCGATATATTCCTAATGACTCCTTCCACTGCGACCAACACAAAATCGCCATCTTTCATTTTTTGTACATCGTATGGTTAACTTTCCTCTCAGCAGAGAAATATTTAATAATGAAAAGGAGACGATTAAGAATATAGCGAAAGTTAATGGTTTCAATACTAACTTAATAAATAGACTAATTAATAGGCATTTGTTTAGAAAGACCATTCGAGATTCCAGTTCTTTCGTCAATCAGGATGAAAACACAAAATATGTCTCGATATCTTATAATCCTCAGTATACTAGAGTACTCCAAAAAGCCTTTAAGGAAGTAGGTTTAACATTAGTATACCAAACTCAGTTTAACATTAAGAAATTATTAGGTGGTCCAAAGGACAAAATTGAAATATTAGAAGGAAGTGGAATATATGAAATTGGATGCATGGATTGTAACCAAAAATATGTTGGGCAAACTAGAAGATCTATACAAACGAGATTCGAGGAACACATAGCCCATTTAAAGTATGGTAGAACAGAAAAATCAAGTGTTGCCGAGCATGCTTTTGATAAAAATCATAGAAAACAATTAAAAATTTAGATTATTAGACGCATATGAAAGTATGGAAATTATTAAATGTAAGAACAGTTTAAATAGAGATAGAGGGCCTATTCCGTATGGTCCATTGTATTGGTTGATCGAGCGTGACTAGTGGGATTCCAGGATTGGTTCCTTTGGTTCCGCTTTATTAAGCAAACATTTAGTATAAAAGAGTTAGGTAGATTTTAAATTTAGTCTTAATAATCTCCTGATGATGCTATCATAGTTAGCGAACCGCGCGTCTAGTGCAATAATTCTATTTCGGTATTGTGGTTAATACTCCGTTTTAGTCATAACACCTAACTACAAAAAATTGTCAATATATTTTTTATAGAGTAGTTCCCATTGGTAATTTTAACCACTTTTTCGAAATATGAAGTAGACAAATCAATTTCAAAAGCAACAGGGGGTAAAATGCGTAAAAAAAACACTCGAAAATAACTAAAACGGAGTTTTATTCACAATACCGAAATAGAATTATTGCACTCGACGCGCGTTTCGCTAACCATGTCAGCATCATCAGGCGATGATTAAAAAGGTTTTTAATCATCTCCTGATGATGCTAACATGGTTAGCGAAACGTGCGATAATTCTGTTTTGGTATTGTGGGCAAAATTCCGTTTTAGTGCATTTTGTCGAAGGTTCCAAACCTCAACATACTTGAAGATAACGTTAAAGTAATCAGCTGTCATGAGCGATTTCCTCAAAAGTGACCCGAACCACCCTCCTCCTTATATTGTACTAGGGAAGAGGGTGGTTCGTGTCACTTTTGAGGAAAATCGCTGATGATAGCTGATTGTTTAACGTTCTCCTCGAGTGTTTTTTAAGCATTTTAACCCCTCTGCTAAAATCAACAGAAAGCTTTCGAATTATGGTAATAAGTTTTAAAATTGTATTAACACATTCTTAGTCATATTAAAAACAAATAATATACATCAAATATTTTTTGTTGAAGTAATTAAATTCATTAAAACATTAATAGATGGAAACTTATTTGGTTTTAATAAATCGATTTAAACCAACACCAATACTATATTTCTTCTCATTTTTAAGACCAGAACCGAAACTTTATAAAATAAATCAAGACCAAGAATTCCCAAGTCTCGTCTGATCGTGGTCCTTGCGAAGTCTTAGAGCTTTTTCACTCGAGGATTCTGTATGCGAGATTCGTGTATCCGAGTTACAGAATCGCGGTCGAAAACTTGGACTGCTGCATGAAATTCACGTATTTTTTCAATAGTACTAAAATAGTCGCAGTGCCGTGCATAGGTTCATCACTATGGCGCGTAGTAAATAATACCTTTAGTAGTGTATTTTTGAGAGAAACTGGGAGAGGAGGTGAGGCATTTGAGTAAGAGAGTAAGGCCTCCTCGTGAGGTTTCGATCTCATAATGAAATAAGTTCTCATATGTTGACCTTGCGTTATATCGCAAAGAAGGACTCTCTTTGGGATATGAGGAGGATGCATTCTCATCATGAAATAAGTTCTCATATGTTGACCTTGTCACTGACCCTGACTTTTCCCATCCCCGCTTAAATAAGCTTAATATAACCAGCAGTTCTATATGTATTTCTTCATTTCATTTCAAAGTTAAAGTGTTCCATGGAAGAACTTAAATTAAGAAATCGAATAATCAAGAGAGTCAATTCAGACATAGTTAGTTCAGAAATAATTAGTCTAGAAAAAAATAAAAGTGAAGTGCACTTGGAAGAAGAATGTCCTATTTGTTTTAGTTCATTGCAAAAATTAAAAATTTGCACACCAGGTTCTTGTAATCACAAATTTTG
The DNA here is from genome assembly GCA_016904865.1 of Pissodes strobi. Classification (NCBI taxonomy): domain Eukaryota; kingdom Metazoa; phylum Arthropoda; class Insecta; order Coleoptera; family Curculionidae; genus Pissodes; species Pissodes strobi. Next base: position 19,184 of record MU188738.1, read on the forward strand.
TATAGATTGCTTAACAGATTGGTTAAAAAGGGGCGATGTTTGCCCATTGTGTAGAAGTTATTGTTGCTATATTATTATAAAGGATACTAACCAAAAAAGATTTGTTGTGAAAGAAACTAAAACAATTGTAGATATTTTCTACCTATATATTTTATGTGATGAGTGAGAAATAAGAGGAAATTTTATGTTTAGAAGAAACATTGTTACTTAGGATTATTCAGTTCTATTCATTAGCCGTTATGAACGAGTCTGTGAAAAGGTTCCAAGAAGAATTTAGCCATTTAACCATAGTTAATTATGATAAAGCTATGCATAGCAGACCAGAATATGTTTACTTTTATTGTGAGGTTGCTGAATATTACGCTAGAGGTGCGTCCGCTTGTGCTATATATTTTGAAAATTTTGATGTATTGCAGTTTGTAGTTCAACTGAAACAATTAGGATTTTTTTGTTGAAGTGGTTAGTTTGAAGAAATATATAGAAGATCCATCCGTATTAGATGTGATAAAATTAGCAGAGGAAGAATTGGGAGAACTTCAAGTGGAAGTGTAAGTGTAAAATGGAGGACTTTGCAATAGAAATGTATGAAAACTTTCTTATGTCCGAAGCTTGTTCGCGGTTTTATGCTTTTGCGGGTAACGACTTTGAAGCTCAAGATATATTGTGGTATGAAAACTATATGCAACATGCTGAGTATTGTAAAAAGGATGTTCAAGTGTGCAGCGAGTTCTTAAAAACCAAAGACAGAGTAAAGTTTGTATTAGAACTCAATATGTTAAAATTACATTATAAGAACGTATGTCTATATTAGGAAGCAAAATGATTTAATAAAACAAAGTTAATTAAAATTATTTCTTTTTTATTCATTCATAAAAAAATTATTATACATATAAAATACATTCGAAAGCTCACACATCGATGGTGACTTTGAATAATAAAAACATTTAGGTGTTGAAGAAATTAAAATTGGTTGTTCATCTAATTCAATTACTGGTTTGCTGGAATATTTCCTTTGTAATCTGCTTTTTCGTTTCCTTTAACATAAACAAATTGTGCTTCTTCAGTCAATCTTTTTACAATTGATGAAAAGTGGTGAAGTGGGGATTAACCGATATTCCAATTAATGCAGTGGTAATTTTTCATTAACCAGACATCTACTACGGTTGAAACTCCTCGTCATGTTATAGTTACAATAAGCAAGCGCTTGTGAGCTTCAGGAGAAAGAGGATTCAAGGAAAAGGGTTGTTTGAAAACATAATGACTAATTTTTTCTCCATCATAGGCAGCCAATTCCTTGGGTAGAAACCTATTCCTTTCATCTTTAAACGCTTGAATATCCAAAACCAACTTCATATTTTTAAACTGGCAAATTTCTTAAACACAAAGTTTAATGAATATGATTCTATACGTTTTTTCAGTTCTTCTAAATTTGTAATATAAATGTCTATTTTTTGAGCATATTGTAAGGTAATTACTTTATGAATTAATTTGAAAACTGCTTAGAGTAGCTCTATCTTTAAATGCTTTTATATAACTAAGAAATATTTGTTGAAATGTTAAATAAATTTAGCACTGCAAAAGGGGTGGGGATGGAAATTATACCTGAATTTAACATTCAGAACAGCTCGAAAATTAAAGTTGTTTAACAAGTTTAGTGAGTGGGTTGTAAATGAAAAATTTATCATGTAAAATTAAACAA
>MU188739.1:0-19686 GCA_016904865.1 Pissodes strobi
AAATAAATATCTCATAACACATTTTTAGACTCGAATTCCTCACCTATATCTTTTTTGGGGTAAATATCGCTTTACTATATCCCATATTTGATCTTTCATTGAAAGTTCTGGATATCTGATGTTTTTTTCTTGAAGCCATTCAATGAGAGAATATTTTGCCCAACTTTGATTGGGTATTTTCTCGACCAGCCCACAGTGATACGGTGCATTATCCATAATTATCAATGACGGTTCACTCAAATTTAGCAATAATTGTTCACTGAACCACCTTCAAAAACAAGAAGAAATTAATTGTTTTTTTTTAAGTAGGTACTGAAAAATATGACTCAGTACATTTCTGCGGAAGTCTCAAAAATACAAAATACTCTGTATGTAAATAACTTTTATCACCTTTCAAAGTTTCTAGAATTCATTGAATCATGATAATCTCCGGATTTACTGCCTGACTTAAAAATAAGGCTAGCATTCTCGATAAAACCATTTTCACAGCCAGCGTGTAAAATTATGTATCGAACTCCTTCACCAGATTCTTTTCGAACAGTTTTTAAAGAATCATCCTGTCAACTTTTCCTGAATGCGTCTTTGCTAAAAATCCATGTTTCTTCGAGCCTTAAAGAATAAGGCTCATTTTTATTTTTCAGGAATTCCCTTAAAAAAAATAGTCTTTTTTGTACGATAGACGCCTGCTCCATTAGATATTTTCTATTGGAAATCGTGCATGTTCTCCATTTAAATTTTAACTATTTCAAGCCAGCACATAAAGAACCTATTGATATCTGAATATCATCAATATCAAGCAATTCTTTTTGGAGCGTTGTCAATGTTATATGTTCACCTATTACAAACAATGATAATATGAATAGTAATAAAAAAAATGCATTCAGAAATGTAATTCTCACCTGCTGCATACATGGCATAAACGCGTGTTCTAATGCTGTGCTGGTGTACTTCCCGAAGAGGAGCTCTTTGTGTTGCCGCATGACCAGCCGTAACTTTCACTCTATAGTCTTTATCTGTTTCAATACCCTTAGAGACTAATTTTTGAACAGTTCTTAAAGAAATTTCCAAAGCATCTGCAACACGCTACAATGATAATAAAAACTACAAAAACCACCATCTCAGATAATAAAAAAAAAATGAGCGAGTCTGCTAGTACTCGAGACTGATGTGTAAACATATCCTATAACGACATCGGTTGTAAAAAAAATGACAACAGCACGTTGTGCTCCCAAGCGGTCACCCATCCAAGTACTAACCACCCCCGACGTTGCTTAACTTCAGTAAGCGGACGAGAAGTGGTATTTTCAACGTGCTATGGCCGTTATCCATACGTTTTAGCTTGTTCATAGAACAAAAACAAATACATTCGCATTTATAATATTAGGATTCTTTAATAATACTTAATGGCAGCTTCGGAGTGGATTAATTCAATGCACAAACTCGACACGAAAATATAATGCCACCAGGAATAACATCAGCATACATACAACAGCTTATTTACCTAGTAATCGTGCGCCGATATCCTTTGATTTGGGAAAGTCAAAAACCAACTTTTTCAAATTTTAGAAGAGGGCTATGACAATATTGTTTTAAACGTCTGGGCCTCTGAATAATACTTTTGACAGTTCGTTTAATTTAAAATAATAATATGCTTTTTATCGTCTAAAATCCGTTTAAAAACGATTTTATATGACAAAATTGTATAAAAATCCGAAAATTCGGACTTTTTTAGGCCGATAGCCGTGGCTTCGGACGAATTTGTCGTGGATTTTGAAGCGAAAATTCATTTTAAATTCAACCGTCCATTAAAAATAAGCTGTGCTATGGATCCAAATACACTGCGAATATAATAATTAAAAAATAATACTTTTGACGGTTCGTTTAATTTAAAATATGCTTTTTTATCGTCTAAAATCCATTTAAAGCGATTTTAAATGGCAAAATTGTATATAATACCGCCCTAGCGGCTAGAATTGGTTTGCGCATTTCCGTCTCATTTGCCGAGATTTGTGGTGGCCTACCAGCATCTTTTTCACGTGTGAAATAATGCACTAATTTTAAAATTAAAGGTTGCTCTTTCTCACTGAACTCTCACTTTATTTGCAATTATTAGCGTAAAACACAACACAACTACCAACAAATCAATAAATGAATTAAATCTGTTATTTTCATTATGATATTTCGACATTGACGCCAATCGATGTCAAAGATTCCAATTTGACGGACCAATTTAGTACATACGTTCATTGCATAAAGAAAGATGGAATGATATGACGTAACAGCGCAATAGCCTTGAACGGACTTTACCATGGAAATTGGCAATATAATGCGATTGTGATGGTCTCAGGCAGAGCGCTTTTTAAAATGTTGCCAAAGATTAAATATTTCCTATTCTGCGGGTAAGAGTAACAGAACCTTTTAATTATTTACCCAATTTATTTACTGAGTGTGATGACAGCTGGAAGTAAAACTATACAAAAGCAGCCCAATCAATCTCAGTCAAAAAGTTTGTAAATTAGTTCTTACCAAATAACAACAGATTTTCGTTTCTCGTAATTATTTCAAGGGTAAACTCGGCATTTCAGCTAGCAAAGTTGACCATTCGAAAGTTGAACCTTTGTTTATTTTGACAAATGACAATACACAGGACATTATCCAATTATAAATTGAGAAATTGCTTGTTTAATTAATAGATTACGTTAGTCAATATTTCCATTTGATAAGTGACATTCGGATTTAATTGGTTTCCTCTCTTATAACGTAGGAGTGTACTTGTGATGTTTTGGTGTAATGTGATGTGAAGTATGATCTCTTCTGTAAGACATCCCCTTCCTCTCGAAAAATCGAGATCATTAGTCCCAAGCATCTGAATGAAACCCAAGTTATCCAAAGCGTTCCTAATCAAAACATATTTAAAAAATAGACCAAGAATTGCAAATATGTAAAAATGCCCTTAAGTTGCGTGCTTCTATTCTTCCTATTTTATGCGATCGTATCAATTTGTCCGACTTCGTGCTATTACCATACTTACATTTCCGATGTCATGACAATTTGCGATCAGACCACTCGCGATATTTGATTGCAAGCTGAAATATATGCCAAGGTATAATTTTCGCGTTATTACCTCATAGAAATATATTTTCAGATCTGAAAATTAGAATGTAAAATATTAGGTCACTATTATAATAATATACATAAACATTTTAGCTGGTGAGTGATTGGAATATCGATATTGTCGTTTGAGCCTAGTTTTTTTTTAATAGTAGAAAATGGTGCATTTCTATTTACATTCTGGTGAAGACGTCATTTAAACTAAGGCTTAACATTAAGAGGTTATGGTTAGACAATGATGACATATGAATATCTGAGGAAAGAGTTAATAAGGTACATATGAATATGCTAGTACTAGATAATAGCAAAGAAAATTCTACTACGATAAGAAAGCTCATCCTTATGGGCACACGTGAAACGACTTGAAGGCTGCACTCACAATATTTTACTTCGCGGCGGTAACCCTCGGACGATTCGAGCAATTCATGCACCACGTTGCCGATATTTCGCAATACGCGAATACGCCACGTGTCGATTTTGTTTTTCGCTCAGTCGATCTTCCAGCGCAAAGTGGCAACAGCGAGTTTGCCGCAGCCGCATTTCATGCGACCTTGTGTCGATGAGGCCAGACTTTTCAGAGTCTGGCCCCATTTCGGGGGTCAAATATTTAACATGGGGAGGGTTTTCTTATGTAGTAGAATTTTCTTTGATAATAGTTAACGTAAATTGCGCACCAAATGCGGTTTTCGTTATTAAAACTGTAATTTACGCCACATTGGCTTAGTTTGGTATTTTTCAAAATTTATTTTAAGTAATTTTTGGAAAAATTGTAACGCTTCTTGTTTGTTATGGTAAAGAATATACAATGCGTCGCATTGTGACTTTCTGCTAAACTTTAGGCTGGTGTTTTATTTTTAATTATAAAAACTTTCTAGCTATCCTACAACCAAAAACCCTTAAACCGTTCTGCCTACTCCAGTTTTCCTAAAAAAGCAATATATTTTGTAAGCGAATCCACGCAGGTAGCAAGTTCCATAATGTGATTTTAATATAATGCTTGCCTTCCAACCTTATTTCCATTTAAAGTTTACTTTATAGATATCATTTAATTCCTTTTTTGTTAAAATCCATTCAGAATTTATTTCCAAACACAGATTCATATTGACTTCGTTATTAAATGGCACTTGGGGCTAGCGTTATGACTTGATAATAATTAGGTCTCCAGCAACTTCAAAAAATTCATAAATTAGGCCTAAGATAAGATACATTACTTGTTACGATGAACTTTGAATCTGTTAAGATGAAGTTTAATTGTATGAGTTACTGCAATAATAATTGATTTACTACTATAATCAAATAAAAAGCCAATTTGAAACTATAAACTATAAAGGCACTTTCTTTTTAATTATTCCATTAATTTACTAAAAAGATAAACTGAAAGATACTCAGGGTGTATAGGTCCGGAGCATGATAATTAAAATTTATTTCCGAGTGTAGTAGTGGTTAAAAAGCGCAAAATAAAAGATTAGAAATTTCAACGAAACAATTATTCTATTTCCTTCTAACAAAAATAAGGGTTGACATTTATTATTCTGTTGAAACTTCCTAGTGACAACTGCCCTTTAATCACCTTATGCTTGCTCCCAGCTTCCTGGAGAGTGTTACTGAAACTTGCTGCAGTGCCTAGGACCTGTCCTGTGACGTCACTGGAAGCTGTCCTGGTAGTCCGAGTGCGTGTGGACTCTGTAGAATGAAAAAAAAAACGGTACATGGCAGTTACAGAGTTCACCAAGAATGTTGTTACAACTTCGTTTCAATTTGGCAGAGAGCGTCGCTTGTCTAAGCTTTGGTTTTTTAATATAAAAATTGGCAAGAGACAGCTAGAAATAATTCTTCTCAATTAACAATGCTAAAAAATGCCAAAACAGGCTGAAGGAAGAATTATATTTAATTAAATATGCCTACGCAATTTGCACAGAGTTGTTTCTGTAGACAATAATTATGTTTTAAATTAAACAGTTAACAGATTACAAATAATAAATAAAATAAATCTCTATTTAAACTGAGAAATATTGTTATGAACAGTATTTCAATAAAAAAAAACAATTACAATAATCAGGTAAGAACAAAAGTGAAATCAATCAATTTAAACAGGTAATCAGAATTCATTTATTGCCTGAAAGCTAAGTTTCAACTCAAAAATCAGTTTAATTCAAAATAAAGGTAATGACAAATTTAAACGGAAATAGAGAATTAAAACAAACAAACAATTATGATCTTGTACCGACCACGGTCGAGAAGGGCTTGAGAAGGTGCTCTTTAAATAACGAAGTGACGATAAAATGCTTATATAGGCCGAATATCAATTTACTAGGCTTAACTCTGATTCCCTATATAACTCATAATACCCGATACCGATACCAGAGAAAAGTAGACTGAGTATCCCACACTATAGACAGTTTTTGTTATTAATTTCTAAAAATGCTCTCTCTAACTAGAACCTAAATAATGTGAACCCTAATTTGATCTATTCTTTAGTTGGGTTGATAAACTAGATCCGAAATTCAATAACCCCTGCTTTTGTAGGATCAAATCCTTTTTTTCCTTTTATCCAAGAGCCTTAAGCTCCAAAAAACCACTATCCCACATATGTCCTACAGACAAAAACATACCCACGGCAATAGACAACGTGGTATGTGAAACGATAGTAGACAGATATCAGATACTCACGAGCTTATTTAACATACCCACGGCAAAAGACAACCTAGTATGTGAAACGATAGTAGGCAGATATCAGAGATCCATAAGTTTAGCAGCTTTATTCTGCCTACAGATTTTCGATATAGAAAACTTGAAACAAAAATCAAATAACGCCAAAAAAATAAAGAAAATGTCAAGCCTACCTTCCCTCAACCTCTCACACTGGTCAGTGGTCGTCGGTACAAGATAGATCAAAATTCCTGTCCTACCTTTCCATCAGAACCACATCTCAAAAAAATTGCACAGACGCGCAGTCGTCTCAAATGTTTCACCTTTTTCTACCGTACGAAGCGACCTATCTTTAAGCATAAAATATGAACTGCATATTTAAAATTATTTACCAATTTTAAATAATATATTCTACTGCTGTATTTATGTAGATTCAACCCATAATATTAATTTTCATTTTATATTAACTAGACTGATATATTTAAAAGACAAAAATTAGTTTTAAATGAACTTGATGGGCAACATAAGAATTCAGTATTTATTAATATTTTCGTACTATTTAATGCGGAATTTTCCACAATGTTGCTACCAGGTCGGTTCAGACAGTAATTCAAAATAGGTTGAAGATGAAAAATTATTATTTCAAACCAAAAACAGATACAAGCGAACTCGGAACAATTTGATGTTACGGAATTGTTAAAATTACCGTAACATACTATCCACACCATTGGAAGATTTGCAAAGTTAGCGATCTCGATTATAACTACATGTTCATGTTTACAAACTAATTTTTTTGTTGTTAAAAGACATCGTAAAATTGACGTTGGATGATGTTCTTGAAACCGGAATTTTGACGTGCGTTATATTACTGGTGTACTGAACATAAATTAAATTATTATAATATAGGGGAATAGATCGTAAGGAAATAAACGGAACTAGAAATGGAACCTAAAGGAAATGGAGAATTAGACGAAGAGAAACCACAGGTTTTTATAACCAAAAAAATAAAAGTTGAAGAATTAGAATATTTTTAAAAAATATAATATTCTAGTCGTTGCGAGATGGAATCTATGAAACACGGAAAATGAAGTGGATCCTACTAGTAGAAGAAAAGGTAATCTATCTTCCAGATTGATATTCCTATTTGAAAAATGTATACCGAGTGGAGATAAAGCCAGTTTTTGGCATTCACGTCATTATGGGGATTTTGAATTTTATAAGAATCAGATTGTATTGTAATAGTTCAATTGGCATACCTCAAATGTAATAGACAGCAAAAAAGTCAATATTGGGCCAATGTATTCATTTAGTAGATGTAAAGCTAGACCACAAGGGATTTGCATAAAGAATGGACATGGAGGTGCAATTTTATCATGAGATAAAAGCTGTTTTAAACTCTATTTTTTGCCAAACTCATAGATAGATTATAGAATAGTAGCAATGGTAGTAATTGAGGAAAGACTAAATGACCTTGCTTATACGCCCTGGGAATCCTTGCAGCATACCTCAGATCCATCATCAGCCCCACCTTCATATCAGTCAGTCTTGCTGACTGATAAAAGAGAATCTCCCTCCATTGCAGGCACACAGTCTCCTCTCCTATAATATTACCGACCTGCGTACCTCGCTCTTGCAAAAGCAGTGCATCTACCCAGATAATTGCAATAATTTCATCTTCATTCCACACCCGACAGGTAACGCACTCCTAGTAGACAGCAGTGCCCTGTAATCCCTACCAGGATTCCGCCTATCTCTCGTCAGGAGTTATTTGGTGCTGGTTTTATCAGGCTCAGTGAAAAGTACTTGGCCTGTTTATCTCTCTAAAAGTTTCTTAACTCTCTTGAGAGGACCTGATCACACTGTTCTCTAATTGCTGCTCTAGATTGGGCATTAGAGAGACCTAAAAAGAGCCCCAGACCTATGCACAAGGCATCCGAGCCGAAGCTGACAAGATCAAGTGCCACCTCATTTCCTGCCACCTCGCTCTGTTCCCGCACTCATATCAGCTTCATTATCTTTCTCTGGATAAATTTAGAGTTAGTTATGGGTGCATATAGCACCCTGAGTGCAGCTTTGCTATCAGTTCTCTTAATTTCTACGTGTCACCTCGTTCATTGTTGCAAACATTAAGATTATGTACACCTCTGCTCGTAACACTATTGCATATTTGAATAGTCTCACTCTCGCTCCGTAGGACAATTGTCCTCTCAGTGGTTCCACATTTGTGTGTATCCTATCTTCAATCTCAACCTGAAGCCGGGTACTAGGACTCCATATGAGTGAGTTACGAGCCCAAGCCGACTTTGTCGATCAAAGTCTTGTCCATCAAGATTATTAGCAGCCCATTCTAATTGACTGATTGTCCAGATTAGCATTATAAGATCCTTTACACAAATAGAGCACTATATAAAAATCGGCCTTTCCTATTGGTCGATCCGCATGGCCCTCCGCTCGCTACGGGGGCTCAAGAAAAGGAAACTAACCAGGTGCTAACCCAAACTAACCCAAGACATACCCAAAATCAAGAAAAAAAACTGTTTAGAAACATAATCTTAAAAAAAAAATAAAATACCAACGAGGTTCGAACCTCGGCCGTCCAGGTGAGACCCAGCTGTATAAACCTCTACACCACGAGAGCTCTTGACAGAAATCGATTGCATCACGCAGACATATCGTAATACGAGATGGATCGACCAATAGGAGAGGTCGATTTTTACATAGTGCACTATTTGTGTAAAGGATCTTTAAATGCTCCAGATTAAGGGGATAAATAATAATTTAGCTCTTAGCTGTAATCATGCTTTGCATCATTCTTGACTTCAAATGTTGGGTAACGTCTTTAAGAAAAGAACTTTTCGAACCCATAATATCTTCCATGTCCAACTTTCTCATCTCTTTCTCTCCAAATACCATTGTTCCTCAAGGAAAAACGCATGGCCTCCTGCATCACTCAGGCCCCGACTGGCGGAAAGCCTATCCCGACATCTAATGCTGCTGTTGAGGTTGGTCATCATTTTAAATTAAATTCAGGAAAAGTAGTGCAGAGATCTTGAGGATCACTCAATCAGACTCCTCGAAAGAATTCATCTAATTATCCATATGTAAGTATTTGATGATGAATAGCTGGATGCCTGCTGAGTCTATTAATGTAGGTATCAAATGGCAAATTGCTAAGTAATGATTCAGTCCTATTTTCTGAATCAAACAGAGATGTGCTCGTAGGCACTGAAATTTACCATAGGGCTAGTTCTAAAGTCATTTTGTAAATAAAACAAAAAGCTTTAGCATTATATGAATATTTTAATAAGTTACTTTACTTGAAAATAACTAGAAGCTCATAAATACACAAAATATAAACTTTGAATGAATGTGCGTAGTCAGTCCCACGACATGAACAATATCAGTCGAGGCAAAATATCGACCTTGAAGAATATGGCATAAATAAAACTCTTAAATCTAAAGCAATGCATAAACAGTTGTAATACAATACTTATATATGGTTATAAACATAACCTTTAAGCTATGTAAAGTTACATGTCTGTTAGAGTTCCTCCGGAACAGCTACTTATCAACTCTGTCAGCTGATTTAGCTTTGATATGAAATACAACAATATACAAGCAATAATAACAGGATTAATATTACCTTAGAGTCCACCTTAAAGCTAATATGTACACTGTGTTCACCATTGACGAGAAACGTTCGATGTTCAGGAGGTTATCTTCCAACACTGGGGGAATGTCACTTTGAAAAACACTTGCTAGGCCTATTGCTAGCTTCTATGTACAATGTAGTTCAATTTCTTGCAAACAAGAATGAGTAGGTTGATATGGTATGCAATTATTGCATATGGCATGACATGAATGCCTTGTGAATGCGGCTTGTTTGTACACGCATGACTGATTATTGAATATGCTATGCAGGTAGCATAGGTAAGCTGAAATCCGCTTATGGGATATAGCCTTTGTGAGAACTTGAGTATATTGGCAGACTAGTGCCGTTTAATCCTTATATAAGAATAAGGCATGAGTAGGTATGCACACTACTGCAGAGTAATCCTTATATTAGAATAAGGCAAGAGTATAGCAACTCAGTGGTATACTCGTGATATAGAATGTTGAAAAACCCATGGGCAAGACCATTGGGGACTGTACTGTGCATGGTACAGCCTTTGGGAATTAGAGAGATCAGTGGGTTTCCATAATGGCAGTCAGAATGCCGATAATTACCTTTTTGTAGGCTTAGAACTAGAGATCAGTGGGTCTCCATAATGGCAGTCAGGATGCCGAAAAATACCTTTTTGTAGGCTTAGTACTAGAGATCAGTGGGTCTCCAATCTCCATAATGGCAGTCAGGATGCCGAAAAATACCTTTTTGTAGGCTTTGTGAGAATGTGATTGTAAACATGTGCGTTTACTTACTTGAGATTCCGAGACTAGGCTCGATTGAGTATGGTTCGAGACAGGGCTAGATTGTGGAACTCCCATGGATGAGACTAATTGGGACGCCATTGCACGGCGTGAGACTCGTGAGAATAACGGCAGTCAGTTTGCCGATAAATACCTTATTGTAGGCTTGATATGACGATGATTATGCCAGGATATCACTATATCACTTGAGTAACGAATTAGATAGATTATGAGGTCTCAAAACGTGAAAACTGGCCGACATTGCGGCTTGCGCGCCATGTCGGCCGGAACAGCATCTTAGAGCGACTTACATGGTCGAGGTTCAAGAAGCTACTTAAGTCTAGAACGTGAGAACTAGAAACTAGAGCAACTTGAAGAAGTTGTTAACGCCCCTTTGACAGCCTCTTCTGGCGGGATGATATACATCCTCCGGAAATAGAAAGGGCAAATAATGTAAATACTGAGAAGTTATGTAAACCTTTACGTCAGCGATTGTCTAAATTAATCTTATGAATTGTAACACAAATCCGGTCGAGATACGTTAACTAGTTTTTATAAAAATTGATTCTTAAAGATCGGAAATTTAGGAGCTAACTTGATTACCTCCGTTAAGAGACAGTGATTGGCCGAATGTCCGAATGGGCATTATAAGATGCTTTACACAAATAGGGCACTATATAAAAATCGGCCTCTCCTATTGGTCGATCCGCATGACCCTCCGCTCGCTTCGCTCGCTACGGGGGCTCAAGAAAAGGAAACTAACCAGGTGCTAACCCAATCTAATCCAAGACATACCCAAAAGCAAGAAAAAACTGTTAGAAACACAATCTTAAAAAAAGTAACCCGGGCCGTCCAGGTGAGACTCAGCTATCTAAACCTCTACACCACGAGAGCTCTTGACAGAAATTGATTGCATCACGAAGACATATTGTAATACGAGATGGATCAACCAATAGGAGAGGTCGATTTTTACATAGTGCACTATTTGTGTAAAGGATCTTAAAATGCTCCGAATGGATAGGCGGCCGGCTTCGGATGAGTAAACGTGGTTACAACAGATGGCGCTAGTAATATCGCGGCTTTTCTGTAGAAAGCGCTGTGATTGGTCAGATGCCTTTCGAGGCGCTTCACTTTTAGCTTTCTAGACTGTCTGGCGCAGTGGATAAACGTTGTTAGCAAGAGATGGCGTTAGTAGTATCGCCAGGATTTTAATTTGTTTGGAATGCGAGGACAGTGGCGCGGAATGTTAAACTGTATAAAAATTAAATCGTTAGATTTGACAAAGTGTTCAAAATGGTTTTTGACAAATAAGTTGATTAATTATTTGAATGCTTAATACAATCAACAACGCATCTCTTTGGTCTCCAATGGAATCTCACACTACAGCTGGATCGGTTATTCGATATTTTTACAAAATTTATATAGGTTTAACTAAAAAAAATCTGAGAACGAAGTGTCTGTTAACTGCCTAAAATTCTCCAAATTTAGTTATAGAATTTATCAGATTGCCAATTGATACGATTATTAATGCTGGTGCGAAACAGGAATCAAATTATATGAAAATTCACACATAATATAATCGTTAAATAATATCAGCTAGCAGTAATGTAGGTGTAACTTTCCTGCATATTCCTTTGTACTAGCGCACAAAGCTACTTGGCGAAGGGAAATAAATGTCAACTAGTGATGTTTGTAGTTCACTTGAGATCTGGAAATTTCCGTTTTCGCTCCGTTATCTTTCGTCTATTGAATTATGTATTAATAAATAATACTTGTGCCAATAGCAATGATGGTATATCCAGGCTTGATTAGCTATTGTCGCCATCTTATTGATGACTATTACAAATACTATACTGGTACTTTATTTAATGGCACTTTTGTAATTAAGAATGTAATATATAAAAGTATCCATGTCTGTCCCATTAGAGTCATTTTATATGATAAAAGAAGGGAAGTTATAACGGAAAATATATCTATACGACTCCCCGATAGCATTGTTAACCTACGCGGATTTTCTTTTTTTGTCTTGCTTCAGCTCTACTGTAGGAATGAAAGTATTATCTGATGCGAGGGGTAAAAAAGGCAAAGGGACTTTCCTTATAACCGAAGATATTTGATTTATTGAGCTGTATTCAGCACAAAGTATATAAAGAAAAATATTTAGCATCGACAATTTTTCTCCTAAAAGGTTTGATTGACACATAAAACGAGGAAAAAATAAAAGTCATTCTTTGAAAATAATGGTTGAGTATCTATATATACATGGATGATGTTTGCAATGATCAAGATAAAGTTTGGTTTCTTCCTAGATCTAGGAGTTATTTTCAAATCTTTTAAATTTCACTGAACATAAGATATCATTGCAAAAAATACCACGTGGGCCCGATGTATTGAGTTTTTCTTGAAAATAGTTCTTTAAGTTGGCAAAATAATCCATAATCATTAAGAATCTGAAAAATTTTATATTCTTCGTACAAATTTTAATGAAAAATATTTTACCATTTTTTGAAAACTGAAAGAAAATAGTATAGCTTCATTATCCTGTTGTTTATTTACCTGTATTAATGTGACCTGGCTAAATGAATCTTCATTTCCATGAAATTTTTTTCAAGTGCTTAAATTTGACATAATTAAAATATAAAAGACTTGGCACAAGTACGAGACACTGTATCACAACAGTAATTTACTGCATACTCTCCAGTACATACTGCACGATATCATGCATTTCAGTCCAGAAAATGGTACTATATATCACTGATCCGTTAAAGTTACATCAGCAAACGTAGTCTAACAAAGCAACAAATTCTATCAGTGGCAGATAATCTGAAAGAAAAATCATCAGAAATTTTACATTTATTGACGATGAAATAGTTCAAATTATTGTTGAGTATACTAACCACGAAGCTTAAAAATATTATGAGTAATGGAACCGAAACAAAGAGCGTCAATGGCAACTTGTAGACTCGTTTGAAATATATGCGGCATTTGGTATTTGGATTATAGCTAGAGCGCTAAAGGCAAACAGAGAACCTATTCACTTTCTTCGGAAAAAAATTGCGCCAGCATTTTCTTCATCAATGGCACGTGTCAGATTTTACAACGAGAATTGATCGCAAAAAATTGGAGAAATGTGTTTGAACAATATGTAGGACATTAGTAAGAACATTAATCGCTCAACTTACATCTTGCAGTCGAATAGCAACTAGCAGACTTTCGAGTTTATATGAAATTCAAGCCCACTAAATATGATATTGACAATGACTCAACCTATGCTCTAAAGCTTCAAGTATGTACGAGAAAGGAAGGATATAAACCTGAAAAAGTCTCAGAAAAAAAGGTTCTTCTCGACCCAGTGGGTGGTAGTTACGGAATAAAAACAGACAATTGATTCACCAGTATTCTCCTAGCGGTCGAACTTTTAAAGAAAAAGCTAACCCTAAGTGAAACCAAAAGGAAAAATGAATAAGATAGTCTTAGAGTTATTCTACCACATTTTTCAAGGACAGAGAAGTCTTCAAATTTTGTAGTTCAAAGTAAATGAAACTTTCATAGGTCTCTTTTAAGGTAAAGCCGTTATTCTTCTCAGCACTGAACACGATGTGAAATAAACTTCTTATTTTTTCTTTATTTTTTTTATGAAATAAATTAAGAGATGTTTAGTGCTCGTGGAGCTATGACGAGTTCCACCGAGATTATTATTAGTGTACACTTACCGAATTCGACCATATCTCCTTCGTTAAAATAAACACCCGGCAAGGTCGGAATGCAAGGCCTTGTAGCAAGTTGTAAAGTGAGCGCGCAATTTGCCCGCTGCTCAGTTAACCGGAGAAAGGTTCATTGGACGCCACCGAGTTCGTTATCGACCAACTTGGAGATCCCCGCGTTATTCGTGGAACCTGCTGCAAGACCTCCGCTCCTCAAGGCAAACCTGCTGGTAAGAATCGCAAAAAAGTTACCACCAAATTACTCGCAAAGCTGCAAAATTACGTTTAGTACATTGTGGAACCAAATAAAATGCCGCAGAAACAATACTATCTCTTTATAGCGAAACAAAAGCACTAAAATATACTTAAATAAAACCATCGTACTAGACGAATTTGGCAAATAAATGGTCCGAACGGCTTTCCAATATCAGAATTAAAAAAAAAGGCATTGCCTCTACATTTAATTTAATAAATCGAGAATAAAGTTCAAAACAGTAAACAACAATGAACGAAAATACGCGAAAATATGTAAACTGCATTAAATAACACGATAGGATGGCGGCTTCCCATCGCAACGGAAACTAATAATAAACAAAACTGCATAACCTAAACATTAACAACCGAATTTCCCGGTTTAGTGTCCAATTAATAGTAGAAATCAACTACCCACATAAATCACTTGAAGTTAATTATTGCAAGATTAATAGCTAAATTCAAGATAAACACAATAATTCCCCATTGCAATGATTCCAACTTCAGTAGTACAATAAATTCCACGAAATTAGCGATTTAAGCATTAATCGCTACTTATGGCTGTAGAAAATAGTTGCCATTGATAAAGCGAAATAGAAATCAATGGTTAAATTTTACACTCGTTGCCAAAGCGCCTCAGAAAGTTCGATTTACGTGACAATCGAACTACTAAAATTACCGAAAATCTGCATTACATTTCGTCGGAAATAAAATAAAATGATTAATTTGGCTGATCGTAAAACGTCAAGAATAAATAACAACGACTATTTTATTCAAATACAATAGCTTCAATTAACCTAACTAACTTGACATCATGCCGATCAATCAAGCCAATATCGAGTACGATATGAATGAAAACGGATATTTTTAATGATTATCAAATAATAAACTAGGCCATCCGAATAATAAAAAAAAAACCAACTTTAATTAATCACTAATTGGGATGACGTCACGCCGATCAATTAAGCTTATTAAATCGGATCCGAAATGAATGAAAAGCGAAATAATACAACCATGCAAATACTAAAGATACAAGAACGCAAAACAATCTGTAATTAATATAGAAACTTACCTCTCTTAAAATGAGGGCACACTACGCGACAAAACTAAGTATCACAATGGCGACCGATATTGGACAAGCAAATTCCCAAAAACCTCGTCTGCGAGTTATTTCTGCATCTACGGCACCAAAATTAACGAAAGCACAATGTAACGGCCGATGCGGAAATTCCTACGTTGGTAGACGACAAAATCCAACGAAGATATCTGGGACTAACCAGATTTTTAAATGTATCGACTTAACAACTGAAATGCTTGACTCCAAAAGGCCCCGTATCAGGTGTGAAACGAACGGATCATCTCGCGCCAGAAAAACTAGAACGCCGCGCAGATTACACACATCCTGCAACCCACAAAACATGAAACTGCGCTTACCTCGGTACTGTGTGCTATAGAGTATGACGAAGGCGCCAGATAAATATGAAATTATATTAAATCGCGGATCTAAATGTCGAACTGCGACGTAAGCCCGAAATAATACCGGGGGCGTACCAGAAATTCACTTCTAGTTAGCGACCCAAAACGGAATGTCACAGATGATGATAAAATTACTGGATAGGAGACAGATTCAAGAAATAATTCTTCATTATAATGACACAAAAGGCTCAGTTGGCATCATGGATCGGAGATTAACCCAATAGTTGCCATTTCTTTTATTCTAAAATCAATTGGCATTTTCTGTTCAAATTCGGATAAAAAAAAACATCTGCACGCAAAATAATATTATTTTTACTATGGATGAGACAGAAACTAAAATTTCTGCATGTATGATTTTGTTGGCACGGTACATACCAGACCAAGTACCGGAATCTATGATGGTCAAAAATATATGGGAAGGTGTAAATTGTGCCCTAGAAAATGTGAAAAGTTTATTTATTTGCAGAAGTACGTGTGACGGACGCAAAAACTTTATTTGTCCAAATCATCATTTTACTTAGAAAAGAAAAATTTGCATAAAATATTATTTATTCATTTATTTTGATCCAGAACATTCTAACTAATTGGTTAATGTAAAATATTTGTTTTTATTTTTAATGATTTTTTTTTGTATCGTATATGCTATTAGAAATATGTTCAAAATTATCTTCGTTTTATTTATTTTGATATTAGTAGCATTTTGACTGTTCCAAAATTGGTTAAAATGATGTACTATCCTCCGGTATCCGAAGGTTAATAATTCAAACGAATAAAGCTCATAAATTGTTTGCCTTCTTTAAAGATATAAATGTTGATTTAAGTTCTATGGCAATAGACTTTGGTGCCAATAACTGATTCATTAGCACTGTCAATAACTGAGCATTGGCACCAATAAATGATTCATTAGCAATACCTAGAATTTGATACCAATGATTGAAAAAAAAATTAACTATAGTAGGTACTAGGTTTTTAATCTTGAAGAAAATTTATTGTGGAACCTATTGATCAATTAATTTTTTTAATTCCATAAAATATGTTGCGGGTACTTACTGTACTAAATTTCTTAAAGTGCTAATAATTGGGTATAGGCAGAGTCTTATCATGCAGGTTTATAGCTTCGTTTAGGTTTAAGCTGAATTTATGCTTGTGTATAGTGTAAGTTAGAAAAGCAAATTTAAGTCGGGCAATTTATAGATCGACATAACATAAGACACAACATAAGAGGTTTATTAACTTTTAACTTCTTAAGTTATTCGCTTAGGCTCGACCAGCAGCCTTGGCATAGTCTGGGGGTTCATTGAAAGTGGAAAGATGCATAGAAATTATATTCAAAATTAAATAAAACAATACATGTACTTTTCTTATTGACATTCTTTATGATAGCAAATAAGAAATCAAATATACTACCCTAAAATCATAATAATTCAATATATTACTTGACTTAATAATAATTTAAGAAATTTCTCGAACACGATAATTCAGTTTGATTTTCCAAGCTTAGTTAAATCCAATATAACTTAATTTGGCCTTAATTTAGATATCATTCTTTATTTTCAGCTTGAGGGAGGGGCAGCTGATGTTGTGTTTTTTATATAATATACGCGAATTTGAGAACAATCGCCATCCGAAAAATATAATGAGAAATAAATCTGTTGTTTTAGATATGCTAGCAATGACCTAAGACCATTAACAGTCACAAGGTATTGAAGTGATTTAAATTAAATAAGATATAGTAAATAATATACAATTTAATTATAATTGTAAAATGTCCAGGTCGCGAAACGCTGCTGATTATGATTATTAGAAATGTAATGATCTGGTGCAGCTCAAAGCAAGTACCGCAAGCTGTAGTTAATAACATAAATGTTTGAGGGAAATTTATTATTTGAGTTGTCGTATCAATATAATTATTTGTTCCCAAGCGAAGGCAACATATTTATCTGTAATATAACATTTTTGCGGGTCTTCGAAATACAATTTCCTGTCGTTTCACAAGCAAGTCAAAGATAAATGCGGGAACTCCGTGTGATTTAACCGCAGTGCCTTTTTGCCTCTTATTCATTGTGACATAAAATCTTTTCCTTCCTGCAATGGTGTCGCTCTAACATTCTCATTTTTGGAAGACAATAAATCAATAATTTGAGAGATATGACTTGCTATTGTATTCCTACATGGTCAATGAAAATACAAATATAAAGTTCATAACGGGAATTGTACTAGGATATTTCTGATATTGATGGATCATTACATCTTCTCAGTATGAAACAGCTTTTTGTTTAAACTTTAGATATAGAAATCCTGTATACCAATTATTTAATATGTCTGAGAGTATAAAATGCAGCGTTTAGAATGAGTCATCCAGGACATATGCTGTAAGCATTCCTAGAATGTTTGTAAATTTGAGATATTTTTGGTTGTTGTGGTTCATTTTTGCCCTTTTAGTGAAAATCAATATAAAATAACCAAACGCATACCCAAATTATCACGAACGCTCCGCTGAATCGATTTTCGTCATGACTACATAGCACTAAATAAGATGCTTCAAAAAATTAGAATATCTGTGAAACCTAATCAAGCTAATAAGAAGGTAGAGGGCGAGTCATAACAGTTTAGCATCCATAACAAATTTAAATATTGAACATGATATAATAATATGGATAATACATAAAATTCAATAAAAAAAAATTAATATTTTACTTGCACTTATCTTCAAATGAATATGTATTGTATTATTCAGTCCTCAATTATTGTTGAATGAACCCAAATACCGACTACTAATAAAGCTCTATTCACTATATTATAAGCATTTCTCTGCCAGCATGAAAGAAAAATATGATAGAAGTCAGAAAGGAAAAAGGAAATTGACACGTTCGTCGCGAAATCCGAGCATTTTGTTAGTTCACATGAGTCTCGTCGTCTATTCAACGTTGCAATTGTTGGAAAGCGTATTGAATATTTCAGAATTATTACGAGTCAATGATGTTAAGAGAATCAATTGTTCCATATTTCTTCCTTTTTTTTAAATATTTTCGTATTGAATATAAATTATTATACATCGCTAGGGTCTTTAAAAGATTTTCATTTCGAGAAATGAGGAAGAATATATAATAGCGAAATTGACGAATTTTATTGGCTTTCAACTAGTTTAAATAAACCAAACAATGCTAAGTATAATAGTAATTGCTGCAATAATTGCTGATATTCGTTGAAAACCCACATGAAATTATAAAATTTTGTAAACTCACGAATATATTTGGATAGGCTCTAATTTAATAAATAAATAGTTGAAGACTAAATAAATACGTTTAACTCTTTTTGCAATAAGATAAAATATATGACTATCCAGGCAGATACAGCGGTCAAGAAAGTGTATTTATTAAATAAAAACTCATTATACAAGTTGCAATGAAACTACACGCACTTCTTACATTATACACAAAATTTGCACAAAAATAATTCGACTTAAATTTATTTTGCCAAATTTTTCAAAACACCTGTGAGGTAAATGTGTACATATACAGCTGTTAAATATTTATAGGTAAACGCATTGAGCTCAAGTCGATTACGATATCAAGGCGGCAAATTAAATTTGTAAATTTTAGTTATGAGCAATAAATTACTGCCATAGGCTTTACTGCCAAGTCCAGTAAAAAATAACTCCATCAGCTATTCTGACACTAGTCAAATGAATTATCTAACTGATATTAGAAGATATTATAAAGATTAAATTTAATATCTCCGTGGCAACAATGAAAAGATGTAAAAATATATAATTTAATGTACAAAATTAGACAACTTACAGCCTTTTTATAGCTAAGCTTGATAAGCAAGACAGCCAGGTCAATAAATGAAATGAGAATTAATGAGAGTATAAACGATAGACATCAAACGACCTAGAGCCGTTTATTATAAATCATATATGATAAAGAAACGACCTACAGTCATTTAATTATAAATTCAATAACTAAAATGATTTATAACGATAACCTAATCACGTTAGTACTGTATTTTAATTATACATTCATTAATCAAAATGATATATAAAGATAAGTTATGATAAGGAAAGCAAACGATTAATTATACACTC
>MU188739.1:25539-59327 GCA_016904865.1 Pissodes strobi
TATCTCTAGCTAAAAAGACAGACATTTCCATAGGGAAAAAATTCATGAGTACAGAAATTTCGGCAGATTGTATTATTTCTAGCTAAATTTCATGAAAATAAAGGAAAGTACCGATTTTCGTTATTTAGCTAAAATGACGAATAGAGAAATTTTCATAGGAGCAATTTTCATCGAATGAAAGTAACAAAATCTATTATTTCTTGTTAAATTTTACAGACAGAAATTGTCATAAACGATAATGCAAGTAGCAGATATCATTATCTATAGCTAAATTTTACGAAGACATAAATGTGCATCAAAAATGATGAAAGTAGCAGAATCCATTATTTCTAGCTAAACTCTATGAAGGTGGTGATATTCATAAAAAAGAATCAAAGTTGCGGATTTCATTATTTCTAGCAAAATTTTGTGAGCAGGGAAACTTTCATAGAAAATAATGAAAGTAGGGGAATCCATTATTTCTAGCTACATTTTACGAGGAAGGAAATTTTCATCAAAATAGTCAAAAGTGGTGAATTTCATTATCTTCAGCTAATCTTTATGAATGTGGCAATTTTTATATAAAATAATGAAAATAGTCGATATCTATAACTAAGTGTACGAAAACCGAAATTGTCATCGAAGATAATGAAAGTGGCGATCTAATTATTTCTAACTAAATTCTATGAAGACAAAAATTTTCATTGAAATAATCATATGTAGTAGAATCCATTATTTCTAGCTAATCCGTATGAAGGTGAATTTTTATAGAAAAAAATATGGTATCGTATTTCATTATCCATCGCAAAATTTTACAACGAAAGAAAGTGGCAAAATCCATTATTAGCGTGATATTTATGGTGGGCTGATAAAAGTAAATATTTATATACATTTTATTAATACATTTAAATTTCCAAAATATGCAGGTATGTTATAGTTCGTGGAATCACACTTTCTAGGCTATTCAAGTATTTTAAATATCGTATTTATTACGTTTATATTACTATCACTTATTAGGTCTAGAACTCCTATATTGATAAGAGAGAAATGTCTAGAGTCTATAAGTACCATATTCTTTTAAGTTTAAGCCCGCTTATATAGATATATTCTAAGGAAGATTTAAGCTGGTATATCAGGAAATCCCTAAAGATTACTTATGCGTTCTATAATAAAAATAAAATGATTAAACTCTGATGGCTTTGTAATCCATTACGCATTTTCTAGACCTCTCACCCTATAAATAACAAGATATTGGAGATAACTGCCCAAAATGTATTATCTGAGACATAATGTGAGATGACAGATATCCTATAACCAAGCCCGTTTTTCAAGATAACATATATAGTCAGCGACGATATTAATGACTTATACACAACAAGATGGAAATACTACACAAACGAACGTCATCGGGCAGCTTTTTATACCATATGGCAATAGAAGAAAAAGGCAGAAGGAAGTTGAACTCATTTATCAGATTCTACTGACTAATATAGTTTCAATTTCTGAAACTGAAAATATATATGGGATATTTGCGATTTATGGATCTTCTCTTTTTGAGCCAAATATTTTCAAAATAATGAGAGAAACATATGTACAAATAAATAATATCTGGATAATATTCCATGCATCGCATTTTATTCAGGAACAATCTCGCATGAGGAAATTCAACTAATTCTCAAATCTCGTTCGAAATATATTTCCAGGAAGTTACGTGCTTGCTTCGGTCCTTCAACTTGATTAAACTATTTGAACCGATATGTTCTATCTCTGGAAATAGTCTCATAATACTTGGGATAAAAGGAAAACTATCATTGTTTTACCAAATAGAGTTATTCTATAATAACTTATTTATATATTGTGAAGCACTAAAATGCATTAACTACTAATAAAATTATTATGTAAACATTAAAGACAAATTATAATCAACGCGAGCAGTCAACGCGAGCGATTTGGAACCTTAAACGTGCAACGATCAGCAAATTTTATTGTATAAATACGAGCGAACCATCAATTCGGCAGACTTTGCGTCTCACCTAAGATCCAGTTTTCGGCAGAGCACATATTCGCTTGGTGATAGCCTATCCTTTTTCCTTATCCAAACCTGAGTCTTGCATGCACATGTACAGGGATATTGATTAGATTTTGACCACCCCTGTAACTTTTTTATTTTTTAAGCTACAGAGCTGAAATTTTTACCGAATTATAGGAAATAAAACGTATTTTTGTGAAAATCGAGAAAATTTTATACAGGGTGTTCCAAAAAAGTTTGGCAAATCAATGTTACTTTATTTTTAATGGAACACCCTATATATTTATAGCAAGTTAAAGAGCCTTTAAAAAGACCTTTTTAAAAATGTATGATATGATGTATTTTCCTTTTATAGTTTTCTAGCTATCAGACTATAAAATGTTAAATATTGGTTATTTATTTAGTTTTAAAATAGAGGTCTTTTGAAATTACTTTTCAACACATTTGACAACAAATCATAGATTAATTCTTAACTAAGCCAGGAGTATATCCACAATACGAAAGTTTGCCCTGAATCCTGCATTTATTACTATTTTTAGTAATGCTTCAAATGAAATTAAGAATTCGGAATTCGCAATATTCATACTCGTAGTTGGCGCTGAAAAAAAAGATGTTAGATACGTCAACTTCCATATTGTTTAATTTGATTAGTGACAGCTTATCAAAATGCCTTTCACAAAAGAAGAAAGACGCGATATTTATGAAATTTTTATAAAAAGTAATTACAATAAACGTCAAGCGCGGTTACAATATGCTAGGCGATATGCAGAAGAAAGAATTATTCCTAGTTTGAATACTTTTTCTAATGTGTATAAACAGGTAACGGAAACACTATCGTTTAAGAGAAAGAACAAACGATAATTCGAGGTGAAAACTATTATGATGACGAATTGAATATCCTGCTACATGTTCAAGGTAAGCTGTTTTGGATTTCCTTTTTCTTTTTTTTAAAACTGCTGATTTTTAGAAAAGCCTACTACTTCCATACCCATGGCTGCACAAGAACTAGGAAAAACTTATTATAAAATACAGAATACATTGGCCAAATATAAATTTCACCCCTACAAAATTTTACCAGTCCAGTATTTAACTAAGGAAAATAAAAGAAACCGATTGGATTTTGCTCGGAATATGATGGACCTTTTTGAACAAGATGGGCTATTATTTAACAAAATTTTTTGGACTGACGAATCAGTGTTTTCAACTGCTTTAAAATTTAATAGACGGAATAGCCATATTTGGGCTCAAGAAAACCCCCGCGGTATTCGTCAAGTTAAACGTTCTGGTTGTTCATCCGTAAATGTGTGGTGCGGAATTTTAAACAACAGGGTAATAGGACCCATATTTTTTAATGGTTCTTTGAACGGGGACCGATACATTGATTTAGTCCAAGATATTGCTCAAAATTTGCCAGAGAACAATGAAGTTTTGTGGCAACAAGATGGTGCTCCTTACCATAATATCGGTATTGAAACTCGCTTCCTAAATGATAGGTTTCCTGTATGGCTTGGACGATTTGAGAGTATCAGATGGCCAGCCAACAGTCCCGATTTGACAGTTATGGACACATTTCTGTGGGGTTTCCTTAAAGGGAAATTAAACGAGAAAGCACCCGAAGAATTATTAACACCTGATAGCATCAAACGTTACCTACGAGAAGATATAGCAATACTAAATACAAATAATCAGGGTTATATTTTGGCTGCAATCGAAAGACAGAAACGCATTTATGTAAAATGTATAGAAGTGAATGGGTGCCATGTAGAACATTTAGCAATATAATATTCTTATGTTCCTTTTTCATTTTGTATATTAGTATGCCTGTAGTTAATAATACTGGTTCTTTCCATTTTACTTAAAATATCATAACTTATACCTACATAGATATTTAAACACTGTTTTGACGCAAACTTTTCGTATTACTCCTGGCTTAGTTAAGTATTATTCTATGATTTGAAGAGCTCTATTTTAAAAGTAAATAAATAACCAATATTTAACATTTTATACGATGATAGCTCGAAAACTATAAAAAATCAATTCATCATATCATATATTTTTAAAAAGGCCTTTTTAAAGGCTCTTTAACTTGCTACAAATATACAGTGTGTTCCATTAAAAAAAAGTAACATTGATTTGCCATACTTTTTTGGCACACCCTGTTTAAATTTTTTTCGATTTTCTCAAAAATACGTTTTATTTCGTATAATTCGGTAAAAATTTCAGCTCTGTAGCTTAAAAAATAAAAAAGTTACAGGGGTGGTCAAAATCTAATCAATATCCCTGTACGTAAAACTCAGGAGTTGCCTACCCGCAGTAGTAAAAGTCGAATCTACGATAAATTTGTCAAAGTTCTGGAAAGATAATTTTCAACTTTGAGTGTACTTAATACCTTAAATGAAGCACAACACAACTCTTAAGAAACACTATATTTATAAAACAGTGACCAAAGACCTATAAACAATGCAAAAATATACCTCAATCGAGAGAACATGCGCGCCTTAGTAATCAGGTATAATATAATCTTATTAAGTTTCTGACCAATAGTTTTTATTGTATGTAACTAAAGTGCTTTCTTTATCATCTCTTGTCACCTGACGTAGATCGATCCCGAACTGAGCTATATTCCTGCACGCTAACCAAGACGTGGCGTCACGGAGAAACTAAACTTGACAATATGACCTAACCGTCATGTGTTTAAATGTAACGGTTTATTCTCAATCCGGAATGTAGAGTAATTTCAAAGTATATTTATCACAATTTCTGTCAGTGCAAGGACATAACTGCAAATAGAGATTTTTATAATCTGGACAGAGACTGGTGGTATTTTATATACATAAATACGAGGCATTATCACTATGGGGCTCATGTTATTAACAGAAAACAAACAAAAAAATCTGACATATTATATAGTTAAAGTAATAAAAGTACTCTCGCATTATAAATGAAATAATATAAAAATACGAAGATAAATAGCGCTACCGTAGCTAGGTCACACTATATGGCATTTTGTAATTAATTGATGTAAATATATTCTCTTTAAATAAATATTTCTGCGGCCCTGTGGAATTATGCAGACTCTCTTTCTAATTTGAAAGTGCATATGACTTATCGCGACAATCATAAATCGGTCTCTCGACGTGTCTAGTGAAGTTATTTTCTATTAGCAATAAAATACTTGTTTCTGGTTGCACTGCAGCCACGATCATTTGTATTTATTAGTTTTGGTGAAATATTGGAACATTAAAGTGTCGTTAGCCAGAAATATCGAAACCAACCTATCTATTTTTGGGGACTTTAGGTATCAGAAATAAAGCAGAAAACATGAGATTGATAATAGATATTAGGAACATATATATCCATTGTACAAAGTCAATTTCTTTAACGTTTAAGAAATTTTCCTTCCTAAGAATATATTTTTGTATCTAACGCCTCGGTATTAGTTTGTTTAGATTAAACCGGGTAACAGATTTTTTAATAAACAATTTCAGTGTTTTATAATTTTCATTCCTTCCCTAAATTCACTTTTCTTCATTTCAATTCATTGCGTCTATCACGTCACATCACATCAGTATCAAAGCGACGAAAAAATTATCCGACCTCATGCGTCAGAAAAAAAACATTATCATTTTAGTGCCCTTTCGTATTTCTTAGACCCTTATAAAAATGATGAGAGTAACGATGCTTATGGAAATTTTCGCCAATTTCCTTCAACAAGGTATGACGTTAAGTTTTCCGTCTTATTTTGAACTGAATAAAATTGTTACATCCTTTATTGCGTCGCAGCAGTCCCGCCTTTCTCAAAATGATATAAAATTATTGCATTTAATTTCAATATCATATAGATATTTTAGCTTTTTAACTTAAATCTGATAGCTGCGAGTAATATTGTAGATTATTCATAAGATATACCGACGTAAAGAGTCGGTATAATGTAGCATTGGGTATTCGAATGGCCTCGCATACTTTATATCCACTCTTTCGCCAAGCGTTCTCGAGTTTCTTTTCCAGCGTATACATTTAGGTCAGGTACGTATCCGATAAATACCTTACATCATTATCATATCTTTATTCCCCTTTTGATAGGCTTTAGAGGTAAGCACTGCGAATAATGAGCACTGTCCAGGAGTCCAGCCATATAGGTTTTGTTAGGCAAGATACTACTTCGTCAATAAAATACGTCTTACTGGCATTATGCCAGTTTTACAGGTTTATTGAAATATAGTCTTGAGATAAACAATTAAAATCTGTTCCTATAAATGGCTGCTTTAAAGCTTCGCTTCCCACCGATTTGTCCATTGGCCAGCACTACTGAATATAAGGAACTCGTGTTTGACTCATTACAAGCAAACCACATAAGACGATCATGATATCAGAGGGATCAGTTTGTTGGTATCCATCTCTTCTAACATATTTAAAGGCTCACTTGTGTTGTGAGCTAAAAATATCAGTTAGCTTTCAGGGAACGTTTTCAAAAGCTAGCTCACTGCACAAGCGTCAAAGTGTTACCATTAGCTATAATTTTTGGAGGAAAAAATTGTCCGAAATTTTCTATGTTATTTGAGATTGAGAACTTTCAGAAGTATTGTCGGGCATATTAGTTTCCTATCCACTGTTTTCTTTCTTATTGATCACTCAATGAATCGAGTGATCAAGAAGAAGGCACTTTCAGGAAAATTGTTAGTTGTCTCTAAATGCCCTTAACTCAATATGCTCGATAAACTTCTTGACAAAAGAGTCTGCTATCCAGTAAATAGAAAAAGTGTGCCTTTAAAATTAGCGGCCAGAATTTTCCATGTTATTTGAGAATTTGAGAAAGAGTTAGAATATTGTCAGGCATATTAGTATCGCTAAGTTTCTTACCCACTATTGTGTTTTCTTCTTTATCCTTTAATGAATCTAGTGATTAAGAAGAAAGTACTTTCAGGAAAATTTTTACTTGTCTCTAAGATTCCCTTTACTCCAGACAAGCTCAATAGGGATCATGTGAGATGAAACTGCTATTATCGTCCAGAATTTTCCATGTTAGCTGAGAAAGAGTCAGAATATTGTCATGCATATTAGTATCGATATGTTTCTTACCCACTATTGTGTTTTCCTCTTGATCATTCAAAGAATCGAGTGATCAAGAAGAAAGCACTTTCAGGAAAATTATTAGTTGTCTCTAAGAAGTCCTTATTTCAAGACATGCTCAATGTCAGGAGAGCCTGCTAGGAAAAGTGTGCTTTTATAATTATCGTGCGGAATTTCCAATGTTATTTGAGAAAGAGACCGTGGTGATTGAGAACTTTTAGAAGTATTGTCAGGCGTATTAGTATCGATAAGATTCTTACCCACAGTTTACTCTCTTCTGGATCACTCAATGAATTGAGTGATCAAGAAGAGAGAACTTTCAGGAAAATTATTACTTGTTTTTAAGATACTGTTAAATCAAGACATATTCAATAAGGTTCATGTCGGGACAGTCTGCTATCCAATTAATAGGAAATGTGTGCTTTTAAAATTATCGTCCGGAATTTTCTATGTTATTTGAGAAAGAGTTCGTGGTGATTGAGATCTCTCAGAAGTATTGTCAGGCATATTAGTATCGATAAGTTTCTTACCCACTGTTGTTTTTTCTTCTTCTTCTTGATCACTCAATGATCAAGAAGAAGGCGCTTTCAGCAAAAATTGTTAGTTGTCTCTAAGATGCACTTAACTCAAGACATGCCCGCTAAGGTTCATGTCAAAAGAGTCTGCTATCCAGTTCATAGAAAAAGTGTGCTTTTGAAATTATCGTCCGAAATTTTCCATGTTATTTAAAAAAGAGTCTGTGGTAATTGAGAATTTTCAGAAGGATTGTCAGGCATAATGGTATGGATAAATTTCTTAGACACTGTTGTGCTTTCTTTCCGATCATACGTTAGATCGAGTGATCAAAAAGAAAGTACTTTCAGGAAAGTTAGTAGTTGTCTCCAAGATGCGCTTAAATCCAGACATGCTCAATAGGGTTCCTGTCAGGAAAGCCTTTTCTTATGGCAGTGGCACACACACTAAAAAGAGATCCTATGGCGATCGACGAGCGGTGTGTGTGAGAAGATGTTAATTGACACGGTTCTTGAATAGCTGTAGGTTGTAATTAGGGGAAACAGATGTCCTGGGAGTGAGATCCACATTGATGCAGTGCGCCAGACAAAGGAGTTCTTGTAAAGCGATGTTCTAGGTGTTTCCAGTTGTACGACGAACTGGTGCGCTCTTGCCGTCTGTCGTGACTGTCTGGCAGGCGTTGCCAGGGCCGGATGAGGCGGGCCAAAACCTGGGAAAATCTGCCGTGACAGTATCTGTAAAAGAGGGACATCTCGGCCACATGTCTGCGGTGTTCCAGTCTATCCAGATTCCGGCTCAACTCCGGGTCGCCGACGAGACGCACAGCTCTCTTCTGAATGGAATCCAGCAGCTTTAGGGTCTGCTTTGATGCGGCACCCCAGATGTGTGAGCAATATTCTAAGCACGTTCATATTTGCGCTTTATAGAGTAAGAGCAACTGCTGTGGTGTATACAGTTTTTTGTTGCGAAATAGCGCACCAAGCTTATGGGAGGCTGATTTTGCGATGTTAGCAACGTGGTCATGCCAGGACATATTGCTGTTGACCGAGACACCCACAGCGGTCCGATTGACGAGGATAAAGGAATGGTCGATCCTGCCATAATGTTATCAGGGCCTGCCGTATTGGCCCTCTTGGTAAACGTGGCTGCCTGGGTCTTTGCTGCATTGAACTGGACCAAATTTCTGTCGCCCCAAGTTTAAACTTTCTCCAAGTCTTGATTAATTGCTGTAATCTGGCGAGCATGTTTGCTTTTTCCTTGGCTGTAGTCGCGTGATGCCACGTTCGTCTGTCAAAGGTGGAAGAGACGTTTTTGTAAAGTTATTACTTACTGCCTTTGCTACCGACCAGAAATTCCTGGAGCCACTGGGGCATTGCAAAAGTTTATTCCTGCTGCTATCCAGTTAATAGGAAAAGTGTGATTTTCTATGTTAAGGTGATGTGAACTGATGTGTATAGATTATGAAAAACTTTTCAACTCGATTGAGAACAAAACTGTAAACCAATATTAGAGAATCTTATAGAATAGATATAATAAATACATAAATCTAATAAAATATAGAAAGTTGGATGTTCGTACCTTCTATATATATTCATTATGACTGACTGTTTAGAAAAGCGTGATTAGTACTTTGCTGATACAAAGCGAGAATATAAGAATGAAAACTGCTTTATACTTCTGCTGAATATATGACATTTGCCACAATGGAAAGCTGTGTGCAGCATAATGAGAAACAAACACGCCAGCTTTTTTGTTTAACTATCAAAAGATTCTTATTAACATAGGAAATTTATATCTTACATAATAAAGTGGATATATTCAATTTTAGCAATTTTTAGTATATTTCAGGTAAAAGCGTATGTATTTTACTCCAGTGCAGTTAAGTCCTGTCGTGGAACAAAATCACCTAAAGCTAATTTTTTGGGAATATATAGAATTTGTTTTCTAGATAAACATACTAAAAGTCCCCATCCCTCTAGTAATATAATTATATTATTTATATCTTATATATATTATCGTAATATAATTATAAACATTTTCCTAAATAGTCCATTTAGAACAACAAATATTGTTCAAACTACATAAAACAAATACTTAAAATTAAAATCTTCAGTAGATTCTGCCAGTAGCGTTCAACAAAGTCTAGAGTTCTTGGCCTGTTATGGACTTGCATAGCACGGACTGTTATGAATTACTTGAAAATCTGAAACTTAAAAGGATTGTACGTCAAATAATACTGTTTTGTATTTTAAAAATAATGTACGAAACAGAATGTGCAACATAATATATAATAGAAAAAAGTACTTACAATCAAAATTAAAGTCCACACAGCATCTATGGGAAATCTTCTTCTCATCCTCTTTTCAGCGGGTTTCATTAAGTTGCTGCAAGACTCTCCCTGGCATTGTCCACATAAACTTGAGTTGTTTAGCCCGGACTTTCTACAGCTACAAAGCTTCCCACAATCAGCCTTATCGCAGAATATAATTTTGAGAATGAATTCCGGAGCTATTGGTTTATTAACCGTAGTTGGTA
The DNA here is from genome assembly GCA_016904865.1 of Pissodes strobi. Taxonomy (NCBI): domain Eukaryota; kingdom Metazoa; phylum Arthropoda; class Insecta; order Coleoptera; family Curculionidae; genus Pissodes; species Pissodes strobi. Next base: position 35,666 of record MU188739.1, read on the forward strand.
AAAGAAGTTCTCCCTGTTTCCTCCATCCCCAAGACGTAGGCTCTAACTCATTTCCCAGCCATTCCTGAATTTGATGGTACGCTCGTAAACTATGCTGAGAGGCAGCATCTGAAGTTGGAGGTAAGGTAGCTAACGAAAAGTTCGCATTTAAGCTCTGCCTCGATGTATTGTTGTGGAACTTAAAAAAACGAAGCTCATTTAGCGTTTTGACTGTCTTCCCTGCCCCATAAAGAGCTAAGAGACACTTTTCTCCGGCAGTGGTGATGTCATTTCTCTCTGCGTTGGGATTTAGAAAAACGGTTACATTATCCTGTAAGTTCGGTCGCTTCTCTAGAAGTCTATATGTGGACAATTTACCTTTTTTTTTAATTGCGGAAGTGGTATCGCAACCAGAAACTGCATGGCAAAATAAAATAGATTGCGTCATAAGGCCTATCTTTTTCTGTAGTTCGTTTATGGCTGTTTTTTGTTAGGTTTTGCAGCGCTGCCGGGCCTCAACATAAAAACATTGTCCATTTTAACTTTAAATAAGAGTAACACCATTAAATCAGTCTCTTCACCAACCAATGTCACCGATTTCTCTATATTTCCTTTTTCAAGGATTTTTTCTACCATCAATGTATATTGTATCTGCATCGCCCTCCGCCTGAAAAACTTCAATATCAGCTGTTTTTAGATGTTGACTTACTTTTAAAATAAATAGTTTTCTATTGTTTTTATTGGAGAAAAACTGGGACTGATTAATGATTGCCATAATATCATAATATCATCAGAAAACAAGATGTCAGAGCAAGAGTTTCTTTCTTATCGGCGTAACTGCTCTTGCATTTTCGTAGAAGTGGTTTTATTGTATCCGTCAAAGACCACCATGCATTTTTGTCCATAATGATAACAGACATAATTAACATATTGGCTGTATATGACCTTGTAAGTCGCTGGAAATTGCCAAATGATTTTTTGAAGTAAATATCCTCCATCAATTACAAAAGAGGTATCTTCGGGAATGGTATATGATGAAGTACATGTTTTATCCAATAATTCAAGCAGTGCAGATTTCTTAGTTTTTTGGAAGATCCCATTATCAAAAAGAGAGAGGGTATGGAGTCAACTCAGCTAAAACAATATTTGCATACACTATACACTATAACACTAACCACAATCACTACTAACGATTCGAACTGATTTATTACCAAATCTGTTATAATTGGTTGATGTTTCAGACTTTATTTAGAAGTATAAATAACATCTGTAGTGTTTGACCTATTCTATCTATTTTTAAAAACTACTAATAGTCCTAGTAAAGTAACTCGGTGACGTTTACACCATGCTAACGTGATTTTTCGGAACCGAAAAATAATTCACGACTTTGGACATTTGCTGCGCGCCACTGGTTTAATAAAATTATACTTATATATATATATATATACCGTTTTATAGAAAATTTTATTGGCTTTAATTTTTATGTCTAGCATTTTTTCCGAAAAATCAACTGTTCCCGAGATATTTAGCATATAATAAAAATTGTACCTATTGGGGTGGTTTTGGGGTCGTTTGCACCCTCGGAGGGGTGGCGACTTTTAGCATGTTAATTTGGACAACAAATTCTAAATATTCCCAAAAAATCAGCTTTAGGGGATTTTTTTCCACGAGCACCATGCAATTGAAAATAACATTCCTGGAGTATATCACTTTATATGTGAAATGTGCTAATGGAACTTTTAAAGCAGCATGAATGCACGAAAAATTTTGAACACGAGGAAATTATTTGGAGAACGATGAAATGGTTTTGTTTCTAATGGTGTATAGTATGTAGCAAGTTTTGATTGGAATCTATCAACAAATAAAAAGAAGCATTTTCATTGTGTACGAAAACCTTGCAACATAAATGATAATGCAAATTTATCTGCTGATTTTGAGCATATGAATGTGAAGAAAAATATTTTTACCAAAATCATTCCTAGTGATACAGGTCAAGTACTAAAATTAATGAAGAAGGCTGATGCTAGTGGATGAAAATGTTGACGTACCTAATATAATTACGTTGACAAGGAAAATTTGGAACAATCGATTAATCTTTGAAGAGAAAAAGCAGCTCGAAAAATAACTGTAGTGGGTAAAAACCCAGAAAAAAGATGTCGCCTTTAGCTCTTATTGATATCGATCTGACTTTCCAGTTAATGATTTATCTAATAATGATCTTCCTTTAAGGATCTTAATGCAACTGGAATTTATTCGTTAAGAAGAAATATTTTTACGAACGATGGATGTGGAGCCGAAATATAAAAGATAATGCAGATTTATCTGATAATGCTGAACCTACAAATGTGAAAAAAAAGTATTTCCACCTCCAAACTTAATTAAAAAAAACAGGAACGCTTGAAGGAAAATGTGGGCATTCGGAAATAATTGCACCGAGAGAATTAGAACAAACGGTTATTCTTTGGTCAGAAAAGTCCGGGAAATGACTTCTTCTAAATCCTAATTTGACCTTCTAGTTGATGATTCAGTTGGCGATGATCTTCCACCAAGCGGTTATACTAATAAGCCAGACATTGAACATGCACAACTTCTCCATGAGCCGGTGCAAGGAGTAACATATTCCATGAAGGAACTCACGAAGCATCTACCAGCGCTGAAAAAAATAATTTCGTTTATGTGTGAATAGATATCTACCTTGGACCCATTAAAACTATGAGTATCGCTATATTCAATATTACTCTAAACCACTATCAAATATATGATTTAATTGCTCCACCTTTCTTAGAATCCAATATATTAACAATATGACATTTTCAATAAATACTCTGCTAGCACAAATATATATTATACCCGCTCATATAAAACAGTCATAACTGGGGAATATGATGGCATTCAGGCAGAGCCAATTATGACGCCGAAATTAACTTCGTCGCCCCTTCTACCATTTGGATAGTTAATTAATTATTCACGCGTCTCCAGCGACGTTGCCACCTAGAATCGTAAATTCGGCCGTGCAAACTCAAAATAGAGGCGACTAAATCAAGTTTGCATATTTCATAGTAGGCTGCAGCTTGAGTATTGCATAATTTAAGTGGAGACCGGCAGAGATGTGTGTTTTTAAAGTCATGAAACATTTATAAAATGTTTTACTCGCGTGAAGAAAAGTTTTTTGGGGACGAGGAACATTTGATTTTAGCTCATTTTTGTTTGATAGATATGTGCTAAACTCGTGTTGATTCGGGTTTAAAATTTAAATTTAGCAGCTGGTTCAATGGAACAAAATAAGTTTTTGCTGTAGTCTTTTAATTATTCATCATCATCATCATCAAGGTAGCCCTACAACCCAGGGTGGGTCTTGGCTGACTGCACTGTACTCCTCCAGGCCTCCCGATCCTCCAACAGATTTGTGTCCAGAGGGGTATTCATTTTGTGAGATCTGCTTTGATGTTGTCTTTCCATCTCTGGCGTGGTCTCTCAAGTGCCCTTTTTCCCGACGGTCTCTCCTGCCATATCAGGCTCGTCAGTCTGTCATCTCGTAGTCTATGGACATGCCCGTACCATCTTAGGCGCTGGGATTAAATTTCTTTGACAATATCACCGTCGCCATAAAGCTGCCTAATCTCGGCGTTTGTCCTGATGCGATACTGGTTGCTGTTAGGCTCGTGGTGGGGGCCAAAAATTTTTCTTAGAATTTTTCTTTCGAAACGCCGAAGTTTTTCTTCATTGGCCTTAGTCATTGTTCATGTTTCGCATCCATAAGTGATTATTGGCCTTATAATGCTTTTATAGACTTTCACATTTGAGGTTCTTGAGATGCTTTTGGATTTGAAAAAGTTGTTTAGAGAGAACAGGCATCGATTTGCGGCTTGTATTCTGCCTTTTATTTCCTCTGTGACATCGTTATCGGCTGTAATTGTAGCTCCTAGATATTTGAAACGCTCCACTCGTTCAAAATTATAAGTGTCTATTGCTACATTCTGCCCTATTCTATCTCTGCGCCCCTGCCTGTGCATGCACATATATTTGGTCTTTTCCTCGTTAATCTTGAGTCCTACTTCTTTTGTAGCCTTTTCTATGCGATTAAATAGACCTTTTACTGTTGGTGTGGAGTCTCCAATGATGTCAATGTCATCTGCATATGCTAAAAATAATTTCGGGCCTCGGGCAGTCAGGAGTTCTGTTTGAATTTCTGCCGACCTCGTAGCTTTCTCTAGGGCGATATTAAAGAGTAGAGGTGACAATCTGGGAGCCTGTTATTTATTCGCACTCTAAGTTTTCCGTCTTCCATACATGCTTTCGTCATCTGTATGAGTTTTCTTGGGATTGCGATTTCGGCCATTGCATTCCACACTTGGGATCTTTTAATGCAGTCGTAATTATGGATAGTACGGTTGAATTCCCATCCTTTCTCTAGTAGTTGCCTGAGTGTAAAAAGTTGGTCAATAGTGGATCTAAATTTCCTGAAACCCGCCTGATATTCTCCTAGGACGTTCTCTGAGTATGGAGTTAGTCTATCTAGAACAATATTGGCTAGGACTTTGTAGGCCGTATTGATGAGTGAGACTCCCCTATAGTTTGAGCACTTTGACCTGTCACCTTTTTTGTGGATTGGTATTATGATGCTTTCTTGCCATTTTGTTGGTATTGTCTCCTCTTTTTATATCAAAATAATTAGTCGGTGTAATTGTCTGTATAATGATTCACCTCCGTACTTTAATAGTTCTGATGGTATGTTATCCGATCCAGGAGCCTTTGAGTTTTTTAATTTCTTCACTGCCTTTCGAATTTCTTCTATAGATGGTTCTTCTACAGGGAGATCTGCTGTGTGGTATGTATTTTCAGTGTGCTTTTCGTCGGGTTCTATATTTAGCAGCTTTTCAAAGTAGTTTTTCCATGTTTCCAACTTCTCGTGTTCGTTGATTATCATGTCTCCATTATCGCTTTTCAACATCGGGACCGACCTGGGCTAATATCCTCATTTTTCGTTTTTTACTGCTTTATAGAATTCCCTAGATCTGTTCCTTTCGATCATCTCGTATTTTTTACTTTCATATTTTCGTTTTTTTTTTCTTTTTATGAACTTCCTGGTTTCTTTGCGAGAGTTTGCATATTTTTCTCGGTTTTCAGGTGTATCGTGCTAAATCGTGGCTCTCCTAAAAGTTTCTTTTTCTTGCAGTTTTTGTTGACACTTCATTAAACCATGATTTAGTCGTTTTCTTTTTGTTTTTCCCGATGGCTTTTTCTGCTGTCTTTTTTATCGTTTGTTCAATATAATTCCACAAACCTTCAACATCCATTGTACGATTGTCATTCTCAATGAGTTTCTGTTCCAGTTCTTGTTCGTATTTTTGCTGTTCTGCTGGATTCTGTAGTTTCTCTTTGTTGCATTATGCGGTTTGGTTAGTTTTTTGGTTTTTCTGACTCGACATTCCGATTTGGAGTTTGGCTTTCACCATGAAATGATCTGTATCTCCGTCTACTCCTCTACATCTTCTTACATCTAGGACATTGCTCCCATGCCTGGCGTCCACCACGACATAGTCAATCTGGTTAAGGGTCACATGGTCGTTGGATACCCAGGTTTGTTTATGGATGTCTTTAGGAGGGAACATTGTGGATGTTATCAGCATGTTGTTAGCTGATGCTAATTCTATTAGTCTTTGTCCGTTGTCGTTTGATATATTGTGAAGGCTATGTTGCCCTATTATCGGCCTTAAAGTTGGTTCTTTGCCTATTTTTGCGTTGGAACCCCCGCATAGTAATATCATATCCTGTTTGGGCAAGTTTTCTATTGTTCTTTCAAGTAAGTCGTAGAAGGAGTCCTTAGTGACTTCGTCCTTGTCTTCTGTAGGAGCATATATTGATATTAAGGATATGTTATACGAATGTGCCTTTAGTCGTATGTAGCAGAGCCTATCACTTATATGTTTAAAACGCAGAACCCTGTTTACAAGTTGTTTTTTTATGACGAAACCAGTTCCACATTCATGTCGTCCATTCTGATTTCCACTGAAATATACCACAGATTTACTTATTTTTAGGTTTATACCGCCATTATGTCCATTTCTATTTTTTCTAGTTGCTGTATGGCACTGTTAGCAGCTCCAGTTCTGTACCAGCTCTGTACGTTCCATGTTCCAATATTCATAATCCATTTTCGTTGTGAGTTTCGTCTTCTGAGTTGACCAGTCTGATTCCGAGACAAACGTGCAGTTTCCATAACTAACTAATTTTCTACGAGGGCAGGTAGTTAACCTTCCGGTCAACCCCCAAGACCTGGAGGACCAGAATTTCCTGTTGGGGTTCATTCCCTTAGCCGAGAAGTTTCGGTTTTTAGGCGCCGGAGACTCGCCTTTCACCCTCTTTCGTCAGCTGCATAACGCGCATCCATTGTACGCCTTGCATTGTCCGGAGGTTACGCGGCGCATGCCTTCTAGGACGTGGAGGTAGGATTTGTCAGAGCGTCTTTTGTAGACTGCGGGCATTTCTCAGAGTTTTATTGCAATGAAGTCCTCGGCCGACTTCATCACCTCTGAGACCTAATACTGACCATTTAACCTCTCTTTTAATTATTAGGGAACCCAAATTTTATACCACTTCTATCATTCCAAGCCTCTCTAAATTTAAAATCTGAAATCAAAACTTAATTTTCCTTTATTTATTCCAACTAGTTTCAAGTATAGCAATTTTCTGCTTGCAGGTCGCTTGATCGATGAAGGGGTATTTACGTTTAAAATGTTCGTTTTGATATTTTTAGTAAATTTTATCACGTAAAAACTATGTACAAACACAGCTGGGAGGTGCAGCCACTTTACCTTCCGCATCAATATTTAAGTTGCATCTTCTTCCTCTTCAGAGTGGAAAACCTAACTTCTTCTCCCTTCTCTGGAGCAGTGCATATATTTCACTCCCGTGCCATATTTCTTCTTCAGTCGTATCATTGTTGATATTTTAAAAGCCTGTCACTCGACACAGTACATTAAGCTTGACAAAATTTAAGATTGTGTTACTTGCCTTCATGTTTTAAATCTACGATCGCCTGCTATTTGAAGTAACTCCGTTCGAAACAGGCCCGACGGAGAATTTCCTCCTCGTTTTAGCTACATGTATCAGCTTATCAGAGTTCCATTTTTCGTTAATCTTCAATATTATTTAAGAGCTTCATGGTGTCATTGGTTCATTTGATTTGATATTTTCTAAAGTTTTCTGTTAGATGGATTTCGATCATAAATTGAACAAGAACTTGACGTTGTGACTGATCAGAATAATTAAAAGATGGTCGTTTGTGTTTCTAAAGGGTTATGAATTCTGGCGTCAACCAATATTTGGACCTCCTGTAGCTTTGGCTAAATATTTCCAGAAAAAATGTTTTCCCATGCAACAGACTTAAAAGTTCTCCGGTCAGTCCATCTGGCCCATTAGCTTTACCACTTTAGACAGTTTCATGACATTTATTAAGTCTGACAAGAGTATGTGGAACACTTCAGGATTACTTTTCTATTCTGGCTTGTTCGATATGGCCTTACAAAATAATATCTTAACGCGTTTGTGTTCTGCTTTTGATTTTCCTCTACTACAGGTTCATTGTGGCTATCTAAGAGTTTCACCATCATTCGTTTCCTTCCTGTATTGGCAATGTTTTGTTTTGCGAATTGAAGCTTTAATATTGTATCTTCTAATATTCAGTGATTTCGAATGGATCATTTCAAGTAAAATTTGCTTCGGATTTTTAGAATGCTCAGCGATAATCCAGCAATACATCCTGTTAGTGAATTTTCCCAAACCAGTTTCTGGTCTGTAATTTATAATATTCTTATGTAAATCCTTGATTTCGATAAGATGGACTGAAGGTCCATTCTAGACATTAAACGGCCCTATAAGAAAAAAACATGTGGGGTTCAATCTAGAGACCACGCAGATTTTTTTTTATGTTCGGCACACACACACTTGGTTGATGTGAATTGTAGGTTGTAGTTTTCGATAAAGACGAGGGAAGTCCATTCCATAATGAGGCAGATCTCCAGACAAAGGAGTCCCGCAGCAGCGTAGGATATTTCGAAGGCATTCGACAGAGTTTGGCATGACGGATTACTCAACAAACTGCCGTCCTTCGGACTGCCAGCCTCTCTCTGCGGCTGGCTTGCTAGTTTCCTTAAGATGATCTCTACACGTTGCAGGTGATGGACACATTTCAGACACATTCACCATTAACACGGGCGGGCCTCAGGGTGCAATACTTTCACCAACTCTGTTCATCATCTATATTAATGACCTGCTGACCGAAACGAATAATCCTGTTTCCAGTTTTGCAGATGACAGTACCCTTGCCTCTCAATTTAGATTAGAAAAACCTTTAACAGCGGTTGCGACTTATCACTGCCGACAGGAGCAGATTACAACAATTAATCAAGACCTGGAGAAAGTTCAAACTTGGGGCGACAGAAATTTGGTGCAGTTCAATGCAGCAAAGACCCAAGCAGCCACGTTTACCAAGAGGGCCAATACGGCGGGCCCTGACATTATTATGGCAGGATCGACCATTCCTTCATCGGCGTCAATCGGACTACTGGGTGTCTCGGTCGGTCAACAGCAATATGTCCTGGTATGACCACGTTGCTAATATCGCAAAATCAGCCGCCCAAAGGCTTGATGCGCTATATCGAACAAAAAACTGTATACACTGCAACAGTTGCTTCTGCTCTACAAACCGCAAATAAGACCGTGGTCACACATCTGGGGTGCTGCACAAAAGCGCACCCCAAAGCTATGAATGAATGAAAGTGCTTTATTGTCCAAGGATTATTACAATGAATAAATCTTATTGACAAAGCATGATTAAAATTTTGACACATACACAATTTTGTAGTCAATTGAATCTTTACACAAATACATATACCCTAAGAACAAAAGTACCACACTTAATAGAATACTAAGTAATACATGGCTCACCTAGCATATCCAAATACTATCCTGCTGAAAGAATTCGTCAATGCCATAAAATGCCTTTGACAACCGCCGGTCTTTCAACTTCTTCCAAACATCCTCAGAGTTAGGCTACGTCTCATCTCCAAGCTTAGGTGGTTATATATCTTTAAGCCATTATAAATGAAGGAGTCTCTAATGAGGCTCAGGCGAGGGATAAGTAGGGGCACATGGTCTATCTGTCTCGTGAAATGGATTTGTTGGCAATTAGGAAAATCGGTTCTGTTTCTATGACTAAGGCAAGCAGTTTCTAAGATGAATAAACAGCCAAGGGTTAGTAGATTATTGGAAATAAAAAGAGGCTTGCAATGAGCTCTAGGATGGGCATTGCATAAGTTTCTCACTGCTCTTTTCTGAAGGATGAAGACTGATTGGAATAAATACCTTGAACAGTCACCCCAGAATGGAAGGGCATATCTGAGGTGTGATTCAACATTCGCAAAATAAATGTTACGGGCGAAGTGTTTCCCTAATTCTTGGGAGGTAATACGAATAGAGTAGCAGCCAGAGGCCAACTTTTTATTTAATTTTAGAATGTGATGTTGAAACTTTAGGCTATTGTCCAAAATCAGCCCAAGGAACCTAGAATTATCAACAGAAGTAATAGAATGATTACCTATCTCAATGTTGTTTACCATACAGTTAAACACAAGAATGTGATTCTTCGACACGTTTAGACAGAGAAGATTAGAGTCGCACCATTCCTTAATTTTATAGATGTCGGACGACATATCAGCCCTGAGTTGGTCTACGTCGTGACCACCCCAGGATACAGACGCATCATCCGCGAATGCCGTGATGGAAGCAGACAAGTCAAGCTGAAGAAGATCGTTAATGAAGACCAGAAACAAAGTAGGTCCCAAGACAGAGCCCTGAGGGACACCGCATGGAACACTCCGCTTACTGGACGAAACACCCCCCAAAGACACAAACGGAACATGATCCGAGAGAAAGGATTGAAACCACTCAGAAGCCACACCACGGAAGCCATAAACCGATAGTTTCTGCAGCAGTATACCGTGGCTCACGCAATCAAACGCTTTAGATAAGTCACAGAACACTGCCGCGGAGGTCTCCCCTCTGTTGATACCCCGAAATAAATTCGATAAGAGATCAAACATAGCATCAGATGTACTCTTACCCTGTTGAAAACCATACTGGTGTTGATTTATTATCTTGTGTTTAACTAAGAAAGAAGTAATTCGTTTACGCGCAAGGGTTTCAACCAGTTTCGATAGTGTGGAAACAAGAGAAATCGGCCTATAATTTGACGGTTAACTATGGTCACCTCCCTTGAAGAGGGGAATGACCCTGGCAACTTTTAGGCTAGACGGAAAAATCCCCGTCTCAAATGATACGTCAATGGCGGAAGACAACGCAACAATGGCATCCATTGGTAACTGAGCCATTATGTTCAAGGAAATTCCGTCCTCACCAGCAGCCCTCCTGTTTTTCATGGATTTGATAGTTTCATCCACTTCTTGAGGTGTGGTCGGAGAAAAATAAAACGTCTCAGGAACATGGGCGTTGGGGAGATAAGATAGAGGGTCAGTTGCGGGGTGCAAGTCCCTAGTCAGATTTTCGGCAACTGTGCAGTAGTAATTATGGAGGTCGCGTGCATTAATGTTGGATATTTTGATATTATTGGAAACTCTCCCAGTTATTTCACCAACAATGGACCAAGACTCTTTTTGCTGGTTGTTGGAATTACGCAAGCGTTTGGAATAGTACGCCTTTTTTGCATTTTTGATAACTTGCCTGTACATCCTTCTGTACCCAAAGAAATAAGACCGGACCATTTCATTATTAGGGTACTTTTTCCGCACAGTATTCCAAAACCTTAGAATAGACGACGATGTGCGAATGACCTTGGTCAACCACCGCTTGCTCCCTGCTCCGTACTCTCAGACAGAGAACCGGAAAGGAAACATCAACAATGCTGGCCAACGACTCATGGAAGCACTGCAAGGGGATCTCCGCATTCAATGTAGAGTCCCAATCGAAGGAAATGCAGCTCTCACGAAACACTCGGAATCCATGCGCGCTGTAGATCCTACCTGATCTACTCACTCCCGGCAAGGTATTACATGCTAGAGGAATACTTGCTACAATAGCATTATGGTCTGATAAAGCCGGGTCAAAAACGTCACAAGGAACAACATCGCAGATGTTGGAGGGAATGTAATCAATTGTAGTAGATGACGCGTCCGTTACACGAGTGGACTGATGGACATGCATGCTAATATTGAAAGAGTTGAATAAGTTATGTAGTGTCATGGTCGAACGATTATTAATGTCTTGAAAATCAATGTTTAGATCACCAGTTACAATTATTTTGTCTTTTAGTGAAAATTTTGACAGAAGAGACTCCAGTCGATCTAAAAATATATAGAGATTGCATCCAGGAGAGCGATAAATGCATATTATAAAGCAATTTGATTCTCTGGAGTGTAAAATTGAGATCAAACTCCCTCTCAACGATCATGTTATCAATCTTATCAAAGTGGTCAAAAGCCTGAGAAACCCCCTCACTCACAAGGGCGACAGTACCCCCGTACCCGCTACTCAACCTACAAAACTTGGAGCCAACACAATAACCGGGAACATATAAAGGCTCATCTGGCTTCAGCCAATGTTCTGTCAATAGAACAATATCAGGATAACTTAAACTTTCTAAAATAACAAAAAGTTCCTCAATTTTATTGCGAATTGACTGGATATTTAAGAGCAAAATTGAAATGCTCTTGTCATTTTTTACTCTAAAAAAGAGTTGTCAGAAGCAGATTTGTCAGAATCCAGACATACAGGCGGAACGCCGACCTCTATAGAAGAGTTATTTACTATTGAGTAGTCACTAATGCAAATGTGTTTCAAATTGGACAAAGTGAAGACACCTGTGAGAACACGGCTAGCTAGCACATAATTGACGAGATTCCGACAAAGATGCTTTTTACTAAGTCTATACCTATTACCTAAAACAATGTTGTCGAAAATTCTGATTGAAGCATGATTGCTATGGAGAAATTATTGGCACACATTGACAATCTGATATAGCCACTAGGAACTGATTTTTTATAAGTTAAAGAGAATATTAAGTTTGTGAATGTTCCCATGGAAAACAACTTCCTCAAACTTTTAACATTCATATCCATATTGGACCTTAAATCTATACATATAACTATATTGTCTCTATAGCTGAAAGAAGTAGACAACTGGAAGATTCGATCCGCCATTTGAGTCAGAGAGTAATCAGGATGCAACTCGCCACTGATCCAATTAACTGACCGGTCAACATAGCACAGCACGCCAGACGAAATGCCCCTAGCACTACGGTCACCAAAGACCAACACATCGGGCAGGTCAGGTGTAGATCGAGATTGCAATGAAGCTCGAGTGGTTGTGACCTGCTCCCGTGCATGAAGCGAACCATCACTCGCCATAAGTGATGCACTCTGAACCGAGGCGGGGTCAACAACAGACAACTCATCACATAAAGAACGTCCAGTCACATCCGATGCAGGCACAGGCAGGGGACCATTGTCGCACTGCCGATCATCAATAGCGTGAGTTAAGGTATTGGACAAAAGTTGTTTGAAGCTTTCCCGTTCATTTGAGAGAAATTGAATTTCCTGATCTTGGGTCTCAATTGTTGTGTGCATTTGCATATTAAGACCCTTGATATCAGATAAGGCATCCAGAGATCTGCGCAGCTCCTCTTTATTAGTCTCATAATCAACTTTTAGAGCGTCTTTAGTTCTTTGTAGCTCAGCTGTACTCGCCTCAAGTTCGCTCATATAATTGCTGTCTGATGTTTCGCAAGCTGCTAGTTTTTATTCAGAAGAGAGCTGTGCATCTCATCGGCGACCCGGAGTTGACCCGGAATCTGGAGAGTCTGGGAAACCGCAGACATGTGGCCGAGATGTCCCTGTTTTACAGATATTTTCATGGCAGGTGTTCCCAGAATTTAGCCCGCCTCGTCTAGCCCCTGGCAACGCCTGTCAGGCAGTCACGACAGACGGCAAGAGCGCACCAGTTCGTCGTACAACTGGAAATACCTATAACATCGCTTTACAAGAACTACTTTGTCTGGCGCACTGCATCACTGTGGAACTCACTCCCAGAACATCTGTTTCCCCATAATTACAACCTACAAATATTCAAGAACCGTGTCAATAAACATCTCCGCACATCCACCGCTCATCGAGCGCAATAGGATCTCCCTTTAGTGTCGGTGCCACTACCATATAAAAAAGCTTGTGTCTATCGGGCGTTTCTGTTTGGCACAACTCTGGGCGGAATCATAACTTCCAGCTCGTTCGAACACCTTTCGTAGTAATATCGATAAAAAGAGATAGGTCCGCCATTTTTCTTCGATGTTCAAGGCTATGAAGCTCTTTAGTCAACTCTGGGTCATCCACAAGGATTGCTCTTCTCTGTATGGAATCTAATATCTTGAACAAGTGTTTGGGTTCCTAGCTCCGCATATGGGAGCAGTCATTTCAGAGATGGTCTTATCTAGGCCTTATAAAGCAGTAATAGCTGATGGGGTGTATACAACTTTTTTGCTCCATAGAGTGCTCCTAGCTTTTGTGTTGCCTCCTTGGTGATGTTGTTTTCTACATTGTTGCCCAGCAAGCTTATGGATGATGCCAGAGTCAGTGTTTGTCCTGTCATTGATAACTCTTGTTCCACGGTGTTTATTTTTTAAAGAGACAACTACTTGAGTCTTTCCTTCGTTAACTTGACATTGTTTTCCTCAACCCATTCTACGATGGCATTCATATCCTCATTGATGACAGCAATCTGATTTTCTCGCTCGCGTTGGGAACGAGCAGCGGTCATTGAAGTCCGCGACATGAATGAGAATGTAAGTGTTGTCGTCTGCAAAGCTGTAAATGGAATTGATTGTCCTGTCTAAGAGATCGTTGATATAGAGCAGGAATAGTGTGGGAGACAACATACACCCTTGAGGAACTACAGCATTGATTTTATATTCTTCCGAGAGATGTCCGTCAATACCAACTCGGATGCTTCGATCTCTTAAAAAATTGGAAAGCCATAGAAGAGGAGGTTCTGGTAGTAGTCCGTATGATGTCAATTTGCTTAATAACCCGAATATTTGATGATATTACCTACCACATATTGGTTCTTTGGAATCTTATTACAACATCTCTGTTGACTATTCCTTTTTAGGACAGACATTTAAGAAAATAGTGCAATCATCGCTAAAAACAACAAAAAAGCAATCGAACGAAACCACCCTGTACATACAATAATTATTTTTACCTGCGGCTACTGGAATTCAGCAGCCAATCCTGCAATACAGGGGATAAACATGATTTCCATTCTATTTTCAGCTTTGTCATTACTTGGGGATGACAACCACATCAGAGAGGAAATAATAGCCAATTAAAAATAGAAACGCAGGGGATTTGCAACAGCTAATACAGCAATCGTTATTGACACCGTTGATATGAAATATTGACGGCCCAATTTAGCTGTCAACTGTGTAGTCATCTAAATAAGCTGCAATAAAATCAATATTTTGTAGCCAGTCATTTGACATAATTTTGACTCTAGGCTTTTTAATTATCTATACTTACTAAGAGACTCATGTTCAAAAAATTCATTTATGAAATTTTCAGCATTTCTAGTATTATATTCAATTTCCTTTTCAGCTAAAAAAAACTGACTTTCCTAAGCTATTTATTCATGCGTGCTGTCAATGGTTTGTTATTATTTTCTTCAATGATACGATAAAATATTCCTTCGCTAAACTCCGTTTGCGTTCGGTTTGAAAATTGTTGGATGTGACATGTGACTTGAAAGTCATCTTTCGATTAGTCAGTCGACACTTTTGAAGTTGGGATTTTGGAGGAAGTTCCTTGGCCTTCCACATTGGTGTCTCGATTTTTCACTTACGTCAGTTTACGTCAGTCTACCGTTTGTAGCAGCAGTGGTTGGTGTTAATTGATTTTACATATACATCACTTAACCAATTGTTGTTAATAGTAACTTTTCAAATGAGCTTCTTTAGGTTACTTTGAGTAAGTAAGAGTAATTATTTTCCTTTTGATTATTAAATCTTGATGCTACCTACGGCTTACTCAGATACGTAAGTATATTTTGGGAGTTTGCATGTTATTTGTATTGCTCATGGGCATCAGGATCGTAAGGCTGGCTGGCATTTACCTTCTAATTAAGTAGGCATATACATTTTTGCGAAAAGAATTCTCTATTATTTCAGGTTTAAGCTTTAACAAAACTTGACACAAATATACTAAACAAGCTTGAGTTAGTTTGGGTTCCTACTGCGTTCGAAAATGTTTATTTTAAGTTGCATAAAATGGTGTCTGCATCCAATGATTATATGTTATATACCATAAGTCGCTCCAGAAGAGTTTTCACTTAGATGTAAAATACATTCAGCCCAGACGTGTCGCCCTTAAAATAGAAGCAACTTCTAGCAGTTTGGTCCTGAAGCCTCTTTCTTGAGTATTATTTTTATTTTACAGGGATTGAATAAATTATATAACTGTTCAAGCTTGTCATGAAGTTCTAAATCATCTAATGTCGTCTTCAAATAATAAAATATTCATTATGAATGGGATAAATCTTAACCAGAATATCTGTCTTTAAAAGGAGTCTTTATGTTAATAGAGTCCCCAAAATGTGTTTGGTTTCGACCTGTATTAGAAGATCCAATCTTCATTTCTTCATTGTTGATATGCGCCGGAATAACTTCTGTTCTACTTTTGCTATTATTTCATGGTCTCCTTCCATAGAATAAGTAATAACATAATTATTTTGCCTCATGTGTAAATTTTTACGCGTGCTGAAAATATCACTTAAAACTTACGTTAAGTTGCTGATGATTGCGGATATGCAAGATACCGGGTGGCTCTAATTAACAGAATAACTATGGAAAATAACTAAAGTTGAAAGTTGAAGTTCAGAGAATTTGCAGGAAGTTTACATAGATCAGTTTATATACGCTACTAACATGCTTGCGTCAGATATACAATAAGCACACTACACCACCCTGCTCAAGAAATTTAAAATAAAAAATTCTCGCTGACAATACGCGGGTATGATACTCATGCAACGTATTTGTGTATCATATTATTTGGGACAGAACCATGAAAATATATTGTAAGCTACTAAAACACTTAAGCTCCTAAATAATTATTACCCCTGTCCTAAGTTTGAACTTGAACTTGAAAAATAGAGCTAATATTTCTAACCTCGGTTGAAGCCCTGAAAGGTGTCATAGGCGATCTTTGCTGCCGGCCGGCATGGCATAGCGGTGTTATGCCTGGCCCTGAAGCCAAATTGCTCCTTGGGCAGTACACCGAGTCTCTCGGCTGCGCTGCTTATTCCTGACAAAAGTAGCTTCTCCGCCACTTTTGACATGGTGGGGAGCAGGGAAATCGGCCCGTAAGAGCCGGTTTGCGTTGGATCTTTGCCTGGCTTATGTATCCTTATGATATCGGCATATTTCCAGGAGGATGGGAAATGCTGCAGGCGAATGATCACGTTTAAAATGTGCACGAAATGAATAAGGACTTTCTTCGGCAGATTCCGAAAGGTCGAATAGGGTTACGTATCGTTCCCGTGGGCCTTGTTCCGAGGCAGACGGCTAAGTATAGCCCTGATCTCCCCCGGGGTAACAAGCAATTTGTATATTACCAGCGGTGGGATATTTTTGTGCCTTTATTTTTGCTGCTATATCAGTAATATTTGAATGCGAGGGAATGACATCAGGTGTCTCCCTATGAAGCCTCTCCAAGAAATCAGCAAAAGCCTCTGCTTTGCCCTCATCGTTTATTATCTCGTTGCCGTTATGCTGAATTGCCGACATGCGCCCAGGGGCTCCCCTAACTCTCCTGGCAAGGCTCCAAAGGGAGCCAACTTATGCATTTAATGAATTTACATATTGCATCCATTTGGTTGACCTATATTCACTAATTTGATTTTTGATTCGGTTTGCCAAATCATTTATTTAGGATATAATCTGCTCTCGCGCGGTATCTTTGCCATCAACGTCTGATGGCATTTCTGGCCCTTATTTCTACAAGGATATGGTTTGGGAGGGATTCTGCGGGGCGCTCTTTCCTGACAGTGTGAACTAGTGTATCACGGATGCGCTGGATATTAATGGTAAATGTTTGGACTTGTGCCTCTAGTTCCTGGATGGTGTCTATTTGACTGGGGACTACTGTTATTTCATTTAGTCTACTCCTGAACTCCCCCCAATCGAGATTCTTATATGAGATTCTCAACTCGCAAGTCTCTGGCCGCCTTGGTTCAAGGCTAATCATGATTGAGAGGTGATCAGAGTTTAGATCGTTAATTGCTTGGAGCGGAGGGATATCAGCAATTCCCTTTGTAATGGCAATATCCAGGTAGGAGGGGGTAGGGGCCCAAGCAGGGTAGAAAATTAGGACGGTGAAATAGGAGATCTGGGTTATTGCTTAGTACAGCATTCGGCCTCTAGTGTCCGTTAACTCAGCACTCCACACTACATGCTGAGCGTTTAGGTCACCGATCACAGGAACCTCCTGTTGTCCGTGAAGAAAGCCAAGAAGTCATCATGGGTGCGTGCGGAGGGACATAGGCTCCCGCGATGTGTAGGCCGCTCTCGGTTTCGATGCAAACAAATTCTGCTGCACAGTTTTTATTTATTTGTTTATTTATAAATAGATGCCTTAAGATACTTGATTTATGATCTAAAACTAATAAAAAACTTAACAACTAAGGTGGTACCTAACAAGCGTCCACCTGAACCTAAGATAACTAAATAACTGACATGATAATTTAATACTAAATGATTATTCTAACACTGCCCTTTTTGTGTCCTTGGGTTTCATGCAGTCCTTCGTGGGGGGTGGGGGGCGTCCTAGTGTCCTAGTCCTTGTTCCTGATTTTATAGCATCACCTCGTGGATCATTTGGGGATTTTCCTGAATGGCATTTCTTCTATGGTCATTGCTTCTATGTTGTCGTTTTTCGTAAGTACGTTTACTCAACATTTCATCGGTCATATTTTGACAACCATCAACTAGGCCTTATGCTTCTTCGTCGATTTCAGCATGTTGACACTAAAAGTATAATTAATATAATCAGAAATAGGCATATAGAATTGTTATTTATTCAACAAGTGTGTAAAGTTACCCTTTTCTATGAATGGCAATATCCCACGACAATCCCATGAATAAAAAGAAGGAATTTTACACATGAGTAGCATACAAAAATTTTTCTACCACCGGAAAATATAGGAAAAAAAATATTATTAAAGTACTTTACGCACTAGTGCGTAAAATAAATTATTTTACTCACTAGTGCGTAAAACATTATTTTACGCACTGCACTAAATGTCAAAAAATATGTCAGATTTACTTTGCGCACTAGTGCGATTCTCAAGATTTGAATCGATGGAAAACACGTAGTAGTGCAACCAGAGGCATTTTTTTGGTTAGTTCCTGTGTCCTCGTCGTGTACTTGAAGAATTTCGTCGCTTGCTCCTGCAGTCTCTGTTCTAGCGGTCTTGTCCCGGATTCTCTGTACAGTGCCCTTGTAGTCTTGAAAATCTTCCCATCTGTAGTTCATGATTGTGCGTAGCATCTTGCGTTCCAGCGTGTGTAACCTCTCCTTGTGGGTCTTTGCTGCGGAGCTCCAAATCGGTGCTGCGTACATGATGATTCATGCTGCAGAGCGGATGCCGTGAACCCTTTAATACCGGGTCGTCCTGCGCACCACGCAGGCCACACCTCCTCCGCGCGGATTGGGCCTATCAGATCTCTCGATCTGATAACCCCGAATCTTCAAAACGAACCATGAATCGATGCGGGTTTCCAATAAGAAAATAACCGAGAAAGGATTATCATGCAGAAATTGCTTAAACTCGCCCAATTTGTGTCTGATTGAATTGCAATTCCAACTACATACTTCAAACATGATAGAGACGTTTATATGTTGTATTTGCCTAGTTTCTGAACTATGGCAATTCTATTGCCGTTGCATGATTTGAGCATTGACAAAAACTCGTCTATCGCAAAAAACAGCTTATTAATGTTGACTAGCGAGTTAATTTCATTTATAGTGTGTGAAAGTTTATGGAAATTAGCGTTAAAATTTAGGTTTGAATTGCTATGTACATTTAAGTTTGCATTTATATTGGGATCTGCAGTGATATTGTTAGCACTTTTGCACATTTCTATTGTTTTCCTTTGTATTTTGATTTAGGTTTGACCTATTTCTTCCCAATGTCCGGGAATTGCTCCTCATAGTGCTGCCTCTCCTGCCGGTCTGCTTCTGGTACTTGGTGTTGGCTCTTGTTTGAGCCCTGGCCTCTTCGCCGGCCAGCACGTACCTGCTCCTGGTTGTTTTGCCATTCCGACAGCCTTGCCGGTGGCGGCGCGGGTACATAGGGGCATGCCTTTGTTTAGGTGGCGCCAGCAGATTTTCTTTATACACATATACGTGGCATTATGTGTTTATAGAGCGATGTTCCCCGCCGCAATTTGCGCATTTCACATCAATTGAGTTGCATATTGTAATTTCATGCGGCCCCGCGCACTTAGAGCACCTAATGTTCCTTCTGCAGTATGTAGCTGCATGCCCGAGCCCCTGGCAGCTCGTACACTGCATAATCGGTTTTTCGGATATGCGGTTTTCCCACGCTACCCTTACGTCTAATATGATTCGGCATTCTTGGTTTAATTTGTTTTCGTTAGCTAGATGCTTTTCGCGTCTATGTTATGTCTGTGAGTTCCTGCTTGATATCCGCTATATCGATATCACCATCTAGCCCTCGCAAGACAAAGGCCTTGGTTTTTAGCGTAGATTCAGCATAACTATGGTACTGGATGTTATCCTGATCTAGGCCTCTTTTAAGGAAGGCCCATTCCTTCTCCTGCTCGCAATATACAATTACAGTGTTCTTCGTGTACTTCAATGTGTATTTAGTTATCTGGTATTTTTTAAGGTCTGCCTGAATGGCTTTATGATTATTAAATTTACCTTGGATCACTATCGGTGGCGGGGGCTTAATTTTTACTTGTCTTTGGGGTGGCGAATGTCGAGTACATGGGCCTTTCTTTTCATGGTTCGTTGACCAGCTTTCCGGAGCGTATTTTCTGCACTAGTTTTTTGTGACGATGTCTCGCTGATTGTGTCATCGTCCATATCCGAGAGCGGCTCGTATCGGTTCTTTATCGGGACAGATACCTGCCCTCCTACGTCTAGTTTTACAGTTTCTACGTGGCTCTTGAAGGTCTTCAAAGGCACTTTAAAGGGAGGATTTTCGGGCGCCTGTACCAGGAGCACAGAAGGAGTAGGCTGTTCCTTAGCGTTAATCTGTGCTGTTTGGGTGGTGTCAGTGGTAATTTGCATAAATGGGGCCGTTTCTTGCTCCATGCTCTGCTTAGAGGTAATGACCTCGCTGTTGAAGGTCATGAGTTGTTGGCAAGTGGGCTTTTTTACGTACTTTGGCTTTTTTTTCTGCCGGTATCTATTTTCGCTTGTGCGGAATCTTTCTTACGGGATGCTGCAAAGCCGTGTTCACTTCTCAAGTGATCTATAGCCTTGTCAAGATCTGGGATGAGTGATTTAGGCTCTTTGTAAGACGTAGAACGAAGGGGTTCAATTAAAAAACTACAGGATTTACATTTATCAATGTAATTTTGCATAGCGATGTACCCGGAAAGCGAATAAAAGCCGCGATATGGATTGCTTTCTGAGATCCACGAAAATCAGTGCGATTCTTGGCCCGCAAGAGATCGAAATCCTGTATTAAGTCTTTGACCAATAGACGCTGTAATTGTTTTATCGAAAGGCCCTCTTTATTATCTTGTCTCACCTGACGTAGATCGATCCATAATCGGAGCTATATTACCTCCGCAACAACTAAGGCATAACGTCACGGATAACTAAACGTGACAATATTTCATATAACATAACAGTATTAATTTGTGTGCTTTTTTAACTTTCGAGGGTATACGGTTTGACACTGCAGCCTTTTCATATTACAAATATTAATACTACACAAAATTATGCTTTATAAACGAACATATAGAAGAGTTTTCTATAGCTTATTTAAACTGATAAAAATGTATATTGCAGTCTATCCGGGTTATGGAAATCTAGGGACATGATTTTCTATATATAATCCTTGTTTTCTGTCCTCCGAAACCCGAAGACACGCCAAAAGATAGAATTTTATTTTCCAACCCGGGTGTTTTTGCAGATCCGCTTATCCTATCTCCATCTTAATAGGTCGCATTTATTCTTGTATACTAGGCGAAATCCTTACATTGTGCCAGTTCTATCTTTTACCTAAAATTCGAGTTACTTGACTGGATAGTTTTCAAAGGAATAGTTTTTGCTACTTATTTTTACAGCAATTGGGTGCTAGTATTTATAACATATACATTTTGTGCGTGGTCTTGCCGCTTTTGTAAGATGGAGAAGTGCACTTTTTCAAGAAGTTTTTAAAATAGGGCAGGAGAAACTAATCGACAAAAATAAAAGTTTTGCGAAATATATTTTAATTGTTTCTAAAAGGGAAAAATTTACCTTATCCGGTATTAACCTTATATATATATATATCTGAAACATAAGGATAACTTAACTATGGCTATGAAAATTCGAGCAGAAGTTATTCGTAATTTCTTCCCTTCCGGAAAATAGCATGGACGTGAAATATCACCAACGATAGTAGAGCTTCCATATAAGTGTCGAATTCTTCACCTAACGATGAATCAAAAGAATCTTTTATAAGCTCTAATGCTTTAGAAAACATTGGCCATCATAATTTTTTTTTATATTATTATGTGCTATTCTAATCCTAATACTATTGGCGTTGGATGCCAATTTATTACGTTCGATTCTAAGATAAAACTACTTGGCAAATGGCGGTGAACGACGGTTTACAAACAAGTTAATATTTACCAAGAAAAGTTGAACTGCGACCAGACGTCTACCATGTAATCCGGACGTCACCAGACCTCGTAATGGCTCAGGCAGCACCGTCTGCAATCGAACACCAGGCTCAGCTCGTCTCAGGGAGGGTTGGTTCGAACTATCTTTTCCCAATATCAAGTTCCGTAATGTTGTAACTAAATAAGGAATTGAATCAAAATAAGTAATAGTCCAAGTCGGGGTTGGACGCCACCAAGTTTACTTTTGTTGGTAAGCCCTATCGATGTTAAACGGACACAGAAAAAAAAAACTAGGAAATAAAAAGAAACTAAGTTCAAATTCTAATGTCGAAATACGTAAACAATTACCTGTCGAAGACTACGTTATCTGCTTGTTCACCATCCAACATCTACATACTCACATACACCCTAAATAATACCAAGCATTTGAGGCCAATACTTTATTTTGAATAGTAAATAATAGCAAGCTCCTCTAGCCTATTAAGTAGTTTAATTTCGAAATGACCCGGTCTACTGACTGACGACACACCCCCTAGTCAACCTTGACAGTTTGATGTAAAATATATGAAGGTATCAAATGAAAGGTTATAAAACTTTGAAAGTTCTAGTGTCAAATAAAAGGTTATAAAATTTTGAAAGTTCACTTCTTCGAAACGCTTTTCTGCAACCTGCAACCTAGACGGTGATAGAAATACCGAATTTATCACATAGACTATACTAAGTTAATTTAACTCGGTTAGTATAGCCTTTCCAAAAACCCAAGTTGCAAGTTTCAACAAGAGAACGTATTCCTCAATAAGGAAACAATGTTATGTTCGATTGTCAAAGCCAAAATTAAAGTAAAATATAATAAAATGGGTTAACTTCCTCGGATATAAAATGTACTAGAGATAGTCCATAAATCTAGCACCCGTAAGAAGTAAGTAATGTTTCTAAGCTAGCGTAGCAACACTTCACAAAAGGGTATTTAAATATGTATACTTCAGTAGATTATGCTGTATGCTATTACTTACTAATGAGATTAATCAGCCGTTTTCGAAAAATGATCAAGTACTAGATTCTGTGTCAAATTTAAAAGTCTATGCAAAGTATTACTTATTCCTGGCACAATAGTACTGTCCAAGTGTAGTAATATAAATATAAAATTAGACTTATCTCGTGTAACAGCGTCAGACTCCCGAGGTTATATCCCAGAATTGGCGATCATTCTTCTCTGTATGTCAAAACAGTGCTGATTAATCAGATTTCGGGTAAAATTGGCTCTTCCTGATCTACAGGGAAAACAGTCATAGAACCCCGCAACAAAGCGCTACCGGGACTCCACCGTAGAATACAGCTACTAAAACCATTTCCAAAAACTAGCTCCAAAAACCAGCTTCAAAAAAAACCAGCTCCAAAAACCCTAAAAGCGTAAATTAAACCATAACAACATAACACGAAATTTACAATAATGCCAAACTCGGCCCCAAATATCTACTTGAAATTCTACATTCGAACAACTTGAAATCACTTACTCATAACTAGAGGTTTACCAAAACTTCCTGGGGATCTTGAGAAGGACAACGGTCTATATTGCCATTACGGCGCCGGCGGTTGCTAAGACTTAATTCCCACGCAACTGACCTTTCCTCCGGAGCCCTAATCGACTTCCAGTCTACTTCATGTAAAAAATACGGACACTCCTCGAGGACTACCTCTCTACCCAAGGGAACTTCTTTGGCTAATGATTAAACAAAAGCCTTCCAAAATCAATAACAACAG
>MU188740.1:8091-43435 GCA_016904865.1 Pissodes strobi
TAATAATAATAATAATAATAATAATAATAATAATAATAATAATAATATTCATTTATTTCAAATTGTCTTCATATACATATAAAGAAGAAGCGAAATGACGTCAATCCTTAAGAGACAAACGTAAAGTATATATTGCAAATGGTTACATTCTAGCGCACATGGCTCCAGTGTAACTAACAATTTTCTTGTAATTTTTTTTAATATACTATTTACACTATTTACTGATTTAGGTAGCTTGTTATATAACTTTATGCACATGTAATGGACTGTTCTTTGTTAATGTTAGCCCCTGGGGCATCGAATATTAACTAACGATAAGAAGATTCACTCTACGCGGCGGCACGTCAACGGTATGCCTCATTCCCCGCGCGAAAACTAGCACGATACTAGCATGTGACCTTTGGACCCGGTGCACACTGGGCGAATTGCTAGGAAAACTGGCCATAATAAGGTTTACCAGAAATAAGACATAAAAGTTATTAAGTATTACACATTTAATATATCGTGTTTTAGACAAACAATTGTTGAATTTTTGGCTCATCATCTATATTTTGTAGTATAACCCACCCGGGTCTGTTCAACATAGTTGAATGAGATAAGTTGTGCTTTATCTTTGTTTTGCCAATGATCGTCAAAATAGATTAAAAAGAAAATTAATACCTACGTTGTGTTATTATTATATCTTACACAATTTTTAATTATTCGGATTGCGCTTCGACTAAACACAATTAGGGAAATTTGACGGAAAGATGCGTCATGTAAATTAAACCACAGATTCCTAATACCCCTAATTTATTAAAGAAAAACATGCCATACTCCGCCTGAAATTCACGAGGGAAAAGAGCATGGCAGAGAAAACCTCGATCACAATTCCTAAACCGAGTTATGCTGTACAACCTTTATTAGTATATCAGTTAATTAAATTACTGTCTCCCGCACCACAATGTGTCGTTCCACACTTGTGACAATACTAAAATACATTCAAAACTGAAGAGTTTGGTATTAGTTAGCCAGACGCCGCCAGCAGGTACTGAGGTCCCATACGGGAGGCTACTCAGCTAGAGTTGCAAATTGAGCCAATATCTCTAGTAAGACCTGCAGGCCGATTAATATATATTTCTTTCATCATCGTTTGGCGATTGATTACATTATTTGTGATTGAATAGTATTCCTTTACTGTTGCTTATTAGTTATTGTCATTTCGATATAATACATTTCAATTACGATATATGGCTTTATTCTGTGTAATTGTGCACAGGCTACAGATCCTTTATCATTTTGGGTGCTTATAAGCATTTGGCATCAAGTCGAAAATCAAGGTTACAAATTAATGTTAATTTAAATTTCACATACATACATACAAAAGCAAATCATTACAAATATAACATTTGTTAGAAGCACGACTTAGGGTGCTTTACTCGCAAGCCCACGATTTATAGCTAGAATATTCGCTCAGTCAGGGGAGGAAAATGTTAGTGGATTCATCAAATCCCTTGCTTACATTACAATCACAGTCATACTGAAACTAAAATTGCAGCACGAAAAGACAGACCGAAAAAGCAGTGTTGGTCACAGCACAAAACGATTTCATTAAATATACACTCGTGTTATACCATGTACCAAATATTAGAAGCGAAATAAAAGTCTTGTAGTCTTCCTCCACTTAATTTATTGAGCAATTTAGCTCAGGTAGCTCGACATGTTTCGAACATATAAAAGTTCATCATCAGGAGAGCAGAGCTCGGGTCCGAAGACCACAGTAAGGAGGGGAAAAATTCAACCCTTAGGAGGAAAGTATCATCTTATCATCTAGAATTAAATGTAGGAGGAAGAAAAGAAGAAAATTCGTTAAAATACATGTTACCCAAACTTAAACTAAATAGATATTGTGCCACATAGGGCTTTAATTATTTATTTTTCTTCCTTTTGGAGCTCATTTTGTCGATTTATAAGAATTTTTTTCTCAATGAAACCAGACTTGTCACGTTGATGGCCATGAGTGAAAATTTTTCCAATTTCCAAATATTAATTATCAATGAGAGTCTTAATCATCTCCTGATGATGATGTGGATAAGCTCAGTTTTAGTGCATGTTGCCGAAGGTTCCAAACTCCAACATAGGTGAGAATAAAAGAAATATTTATGCAAATCATGTCAATAACAATATCAAAATATATACATACGTTATACCATCAAACATGAATTATCAATGAGTATAAAATATATAATGGTATAAATTATGTTAATAACAATATTATAAGTTTCATTTTACCGACCTATAATGACATATTGCAACACAGAAGCAAAATAATTCACCAAAATAAACCGTACACTCCGCTGGCTTCTGACTCTCTATTTTCCGTTCTCGAGCAATACCTTTCGGATCTCCTCCAAAAAACCTCGCAAAAACTGGACTTCAATTTATGACTTGATTTATCTTTTACATGTATAAAGGGTGTCTCAAAATATATACATATATAGGGTGTCTCAAAACGAAAGGTACAAGGTCTAATGAAATAGTATTTTAAAGAGGTGGGTTATGTCAATTTATATATAGGGTGTATCAATTATCCCTAACGATAAAAATCATTTGTATGTTCTTAAACCGTTTTAAAAAATGATTTTGAAAATTAAGGGCTCCTTCGTTGTCTCACGAGCAAAATGAATGTTAAGAGGACGACAGAAACGCGTTGATGAGGATCTGCAATTTTGCCATACAAGTATTTCAGAGTTGTCGCTATTTAAAAAAATTAATCTAATAGGAACCAAACTAATAAAAAATCTAGACGCATCAGTGCAGCTGTTGTTCAAAAACACTTGCTTATATTCTGACTCTCACAAGGTAATATCAAAGCCATATTTACAAATTAATACTAAATTATAAATTTTTATCTGCTGATTCAGCCAAAGTATTTATTACCTCTTTTTATAATAACATCAGTCTTGCATCAGCAATAATGATTCTACCGATATTTCAGCTTCAGTTTCACTTACTACATTATTATGGGATTAGGGGTGGGCAAAAATAATCGATTATTCCATTCACTTTTAAGAAATTACCGATTAATCGGCGTATCGATTAATATTTCAGAAAATATCGATTAATCGATTATTCAGTTATTAGCTAAAATATTAAGCGTTTAATCCATTACTCAATTTCTTGCTCACCCGTACCGACGACTTTAAAATAGATATAGTTTTTAAAATTCCAATTTAATAATGCGTTGCGTTAAGGGTAATTTAAGAGTCATAACACCATTGTGAAAATACTTACAGTAAAACATACAGGGTTAGTAAAAAGAACCGGAACGCTTAAATATCTTCAAAATCCTTAAAGCTACTTTTACAAAATTCGGTACTTGGAGGTTTCCGGGCGTGCGGAATTGAACCATGATATCGGCACCGTTGCCAAATTTTCCAGTTTTGTGCTATGCCCCAGTGGCTCCAGGAATTTCTGGTCGGTAGCAAAGGCAGTAAGTAACAACTTTACAAAAACGTCTCTCCCACCTTTGACGGACGAACGTGGCATCACGGCGACTACAGCCAAGAAAAAAGCAAACATGCTCGCCAAAATGTTTTCATCGCACTCTACCTTAAACGTGCCTCAAGGCAAGACTCTCCCCACTATACCGAACATCAACACTACCATGGCAGAAGTCAAGTTTTCTCATCGTGATATTCGCAAAATCCTTAAAGAACTAGACACGCAAAAGGCATCAGGACCGGACGGAATACCTGCCATCGTGCTAAAGAACTGCGCCAACGAACTAACACCTGTTTTTTCCAGGCTTTTTTCTCTTTCTTACAGAAAAGGGATTTACCCATTCTCTTGGAAAGTCGCTCGAGTGCAACCTGTTCCAAAAAAAGGCAAGAAAACCACGCCCTCAAACTATCACCCGATTGCCTTGCTTCCAATAGTCTCCAAAGTCATGGAACGTGTAGTCAACCAGCAACTACTCAAGTACCTCGAGAGCAACAGAATAATCAGCGATAATCAATACGGCTTTCGCAAAGAGAGGTCGACAGGAGATATATTGGCCTATGTCACTCATATATGGAGTAGGGCTATTGAAAACTACGGAGAGTCTCGAGCGATTGCGTTGGATATTTCAAAGGCATTCGACAGAGTTTGGCATGACGGACTGCTCAACAAACTGCCGTCCTTGGGACTGCCCGCCTCTCTCTGCAGCTGGCTGGCCAGTTTCCTTAAGAACCGATCCCTACATGTTGCAGTCGATGGACACATCTCGGACACATTCACCATCAACGCGGGCGTGCCTCAGGGCGCAATACTTTCACCAACTCTGTTCCTCATCTATATTAATGACCTGCTGATCGAAACGAATAACCCTGTTTACAGTTTTGCAGATGACAGTACCCTTGTCTCCCACTTTAGATCAGAAAAACCCTTACCAGCGACTGAGACTCATCACCGCAGACAGGAGCAGATTACAGCAATTAATCAAGACCTGGAGAAAGTTCTAACTTGGGGCGACCGAAATTTGGTCCAGTTCAATGCAGCAAAGACCCAAGCCGCAACGTTTACTAAGAGGGCCAACACAGCCGGCCCTGACATCATTATGGCAGGATCGACCATTCCTTCATCCTCGTCAATCGGGCTGCTGGGTGTCTCGGTCAACAGCAATATGTCATGGCATGACCATGTTGCTAACATCGCAAAATCAGCCTCCCAGAAGCTTGGTGCGCTATTTCGCAACAAAAAACTCTATACACCGCAGCAGTTGCTCTTGCTGTACAAAGCGCAAATAAGACCGTGCTTAGAATATTGTTCACATATCTGGGGTGCCGCACCAAAGCATACCCTAAAGCTGCTGGATTCCATTCAGAAGAGGGCTGTGCGTCTCGTCGGCGATCCGGAGTTGACCCGGAATCTGGATAGTCTGGAACATCGCAGACATGTGGCCGAGATGTCTCTGTTTTACAGATACTTTCACGGCAGATGTTTCCAGGATTTGGCCTGCATAATTCCGCCCCTGGCAACTCCTGTCAGGCAGTCCCGACAGACGGCAGGAGCGCACCAGTTCGTCGTACAACTAGAAACACCTAGAACATCGCTTTACCAGAACTCCTTTGTCTGGCGCACTGCATCACTGTGGAACTCACTTCCAGGACATCTGTTTCCCACTAATTACAACCTACAAATATTCAAGAACCGTGTCAATCAACATCTTCGCACACCCACCGCTCGTCGAGCGCCATAGGATCTACCTTTAGTGCGTGTGCCACTGCCATAAAAAAAAAAGAAAAAAAAACATGGAGTCATTTTGTTATCTTAAATGGAACGCCCCACTTATTTTTATTGCAATAAATTGGGCGTATCAAATTTAGTAAGGCCCCAAATTTTCAAAATTTCATCTCTCTTAATTGCTGAGATGTGACAACAACTCATTTTATAGTAAAAAGTACCGGAACGCTTAAATATCTTCAAAATCGCTCTAGCTGCATTTACAAAATTCGGTACCTGTGGGTTTCCGGGCATGCAGAATTGAACCATGATATCGGCACTGTTGCCAGATTTCCCAGTTTTGCGGTACACGTAGTCATTTTGTTATCTTAAATGAAACGCCCCATTTGTTTTTATTGCAACAAATTGGGTGCGCCAAATTTAGTAGGATACCAAATTTTCAAAATTTTATCTATTATGTGCTGAGATATGACAACATCACATTTTTGACTACGTGTACCGCAAAACTGGGAAATCTGGCAACAGTGTCAATATCATGGTTCAATTCAGCATGCCCGGAAACCCCCAGGTACCGAATTTTGTAAATGCAGCTTAAGCGACTTTGAAGATATGTAAGCGTTCCCGAACTTTTTACTAAAAATGCGTTGTTGTCACATCTCAGCAATTAAAAGAGATACAATTTTGAAAATTTGGTGTTTTACTAAATTCGATACTCCCAATTTATTGCAATAAAAATGGGGCGGTCCATTTAAGATAACAAAATGACTCCGTGTAGCCCAAAACTGGGAAATCTGGCAACAGTGCCGATATCATGGTTCAATTCTGCATGCCCGGAAACCCTCAAGTACCGAATTTTGTAAATGCAGCTAGAGCGATTTTGAAGATATTTAAGCGTTCCGGTACTTTTTAGTAATAATGCGTTGTTGTCACATCTCAGCAATTAGAAAAGATAAAATTTTGAAAATTTGGGATCTTACTAAATTTGATACGCACAATTTATTGCAATAAAAATAAGTGGGGCGTTCCATTTATTTATTTATTTATTTATTTATACTCCAATCAAAACACAAAATAAATGTAGCTACAATGAAGGAGTGCCTAC
Source organism: Pissodes strobi (assembly GCA_016904865.1). NCBI lineage: Eukaryota > Metazoa > Arthropoda > Insecta > Coleoptera > Curculionidae > Pissodes > Pissodes strobi. The sequence goes on from MU188740.1 coordinate 14,399, forward strand.
TAACTAGTCAATGAATAAAAACTTAACCTAGTTCTATAAAATATAAACAAATACAAAAAATAGAAAAACAATACATAGTAAAATAAAATATAATATTCATAACAGGTGACTTTCCACATTAAGTATAACTCTTTTAAGACTTAACATATTGTTACGGCTAGCTTAACAACCATCCGAACGTTTTTGTGCTACCCTATACAACTAGCCGCCGTGCCCCTCGCTTCTTTGTCTGTATGACTCATCGCCCGGCCGGACGCGAAGTTTCGGGATCGCTGGAATTATCTCGATGGCTATAAATCAGTGCTATAGATGCGGCAGGACTGGGCATTTCAAAAGGGACTGTCAAGTACAAAGATTCCGGGAGCCATTAGAAGATAGGCCACGTAACCGAAATGTTTCAAATCAGTGCTATATATGTGGCAACATTGGGCATTTTAAGAGAGACTGTCGAGTACAACTACGACCTACAGCTCCATCCAGAGACAACAGCGGTTCAAAGTCAAGTCAGGAAGAGTTGAAACAATATAACTTTAAGGCTACGCACAGGGAAGGAAGATGGCATAGTAATACAGATGCTTTATCCAGAATGTCATGTGAGGATAATCGCCAAAGAATTGACCAACGAGAAGTAATCACTCCCATTAGGCAAATCAAGTTTAAGGTTGATCAGCAGTGGACCACAGAGCAACTAAAGAAAGATCAGCTTGAGGATAATGAGATAGCACTACTACTAAAAGCTAAGGAAGAACGTCAACCAAGACCAAGCTGGAGAGATATTTCAACTAAGGGATTTATTTTTAAATATCTGTGGGCTCAGTGGGACTCCCTGGTAGTTGAAAGGAGGACTCCTTAAACGAGTCTGGGAAAGCGCCGATGGCAAAGTAGTGAAGACGCAGTTAGTAGTACCAAGGAAGAGGGTAGCGGAAGTTCTGGACGAAGTACATAATAGAAAGGTTCTCTCTCTCGGAGTGAACAAAATGATTGACAAGATCCGCGACAGATTTTACTGGGTCAACTACTGCCAGGATGTGAAATCATGGTGCCAGCAGTGTTCAACCTGTGCCTCAAGTCAAGGACCTCAGACAAGATCCAGTGGGAAGATGAAACAGAATGATGTGGGACTACCGTTTGAACGTCTCGCTAGTGACCGAATGAAGGCTCGATATGATCTCCAAGATAACTCTAGGGGATTTCGGATGAACGATAAAGTCTGGTTATATAACCCGCAAATGAAGACAGGAAGATCTCCCAAGCTAACACCAGTATGGGAAGGACCCTATACGGTCATCAAAAGAATTAATGACGTTGTGTATAGAATTCAGCGTAGCCCCAGAAGCAAACTGAAAGTTGTCCACCTCGACAGGTTGAAAGCATATCACGGAAATGAAGTAGCTGATCGGGACGATCAGAATTAAGAGGGAGGCAATGTTACGGCTAGCCTAACAACCATCCGAACGTTTTTGTGCTACCCTATACAACTAGCCGCCGTGCCCCTCGCTTCTTTGCTGTATGACTCATCGCCCGGCCGGACGCGAAGTTTCGGGATCGCTGGAATTATCTCGAAGGCCTCGTCGAGATCATATAGAGTGGCCTCGGAATACTTCCCGTGATAGATTAAGATTATATATAAGCAGACCTAAGGCGAATGTTAGTCAGTCGGTTAGTAAGTTCAGTTCAGTTAATCATTGGGTGTTGAATAGATATTAGTTGTAAAGTTAAGAGTAGTTAAATTGTATACAGTGGTAGTGAATAAAGAGAGTATTAGTTGAAAATAGCAAAGTTGTAATTCTGTTAAGAACCCACGAGAAAAACGTAACAATATTTATATTAAAAAAATCTATATCACAGTGTTTGATTAATTTATTGCATTTATTCACCATAATATCAAGAGGCGAACAACTGGTGAGATTTACATTAAATAAATTTAAGTTTCTAGGTCTTAGAATCACCTTAGAAACATTAAACTCTATTTTATTAATCAGATGAAGGTCACTACATTTGAGATTGTTAACTATGTTATATAAGAAAATTACAGACTGATAATCTCTTCTTTGGCTTAATGATTTAATATTAAAAGTGGTAAGCATATTTTGATAGGATACAATGTATGGATAAATGTTATACTGTTTTACATAAAGATGTCTCAAAAAACGTTTCTGAACCTTTTCTATATTGTTAGAATGAACTTTTTCTTGAGGTGACCAAATTATAGCTGCATACTCTAAATGTGGACGAACTATTGCATTAAACAATCTAATTATAGTATCAATTCTATAGTTATTGTTGCGAGTAAAACTTATAATTTGACACTTATCAATATTAAGACACATTTTATTCTCTACAAACCACTTGCTAATGCTATGCAAGTCACTCTGTAAATTTTCAGTCTTCATGACAACAAATTTGTTTAAAGATTTTAAAATCATCAGCAAAAACAAGGCTTTCAGAAAACCGAACACAACCAGGTAGGGTATTAATAAAAATAGCAAATAACAAGGGTCCAAGGTTACTACCCTGAGGCACACCCGATGAAGAAACAAAAGACTCCGAAGAAGAATTTCCAACCTTGACTTTTTGATTTCGACGACAAATGTAGGACTTCATGAAGTTGCATGCCGATTTAGAAAAACCAAAATCACGCAATTTATCAATCAACATTCCATGATCTACCCTATCAAACGCCTTTGCACAGTCAATATAACATCCAATTGGGCCTTGTTTAAGATTGCCTCTACAGCGGAGTTGGTAAGAACACATAGGTTGGTTACAGTGGAGCGACCAGGTAGGAACCCATGTTGCTGAATAGCAAACTGGTGATAGAAACTCTGTAGTATATCATTATATAAGAAGTTTTCAAAGATTTTTGTCAGTGCGCTTAGGACACTAATTGGCCTGTAATTCTGTACAGAATTTATATCTCCAGTTTTCTTGTAAATAGGAGTCATAATAGATGTTTTAAGTTCATTTGGAAATTGATTGTTCTTGATTGCAACATCAAAAATGTTTGCCAAAGGCTCAGAGAGAACATCAGCCCACCCCTTGAAAATATATGATGGAATATTATCATTACCAGTAGATTTTTTTGGTTTTAATCTTTTTATGCTATTTTTTACCTGGTCTTCGTTAATGTAAGAGAAATTAAATGTACCACAATTACAAGATTCATTAGGTATATCTGACTAAGTGTAAACTGAGGCAAAATACTACGCAAAGGCATCCGAAACAGCTTGGGAGCCGGCAAACGTCTGTTCACCATTCCTCACCTCATCCGGCATGCTCCCAAAGGATTTCCTTGGCCCAAAAAAATGCCAGAAATCTACAGGATTAACATTTATGTTTGATTCTATTTCCTCATTATAGACTCTAAACTCGTGTTTAGTTTGAGACTTAATTGCACTTGTTAAATTTTTAAACTCCAGATTATCTTGCGGACTACCTTGACCACTCCTAGTTTTTGTGAGCAACTTATTTTTCTTTTGTATTTTTTTAATCAAGTCTAATGAGAAATATGGTGGAAATTTGTGTGCTTGACTAACTTTTTTGGAATAGCCTGATCAATGCAAGAATATAAATGATCATAGAAAGTGTCAAGACATTATCACAGTTGATGCCTATGCTTTTCCAGTCAATATTTTTTATTAGGTGGTACAACTATTATTGTTTGATTTATAAGTAAATATCATTGGTATGTCAAAATTAAGGGATGGGTGGTATAGATCCTCTTTTACTAAATGTTCCTCACACTGCTTTAGATTTTTTATAGATATATTCGAAATTATAAGATCCAGCTTTCTATGCATATGGTTATTTATATTGTTTTGCTGATATTTTGTACTACAAACTCCTTCTTGATTGCCATGATGACACCACCTCCCCTGCTCATTTCATTTACTCTGTCCCTTCTAAAAACTTGGTAGCTATCGGAGAATAATTCGGCATTGCCAATACCATCAATAAGCCACGTCTCTGTAAGAGCAATAACATCATAATCCTGGGATGCAATTGAGAGGGAAAATTCTGTTGTTTTCGTTCTGAGTCCTCTCACATTCTGGTAATATATGCTAACATTCTTATTAACTACATTCTGGTTTATTGCCCCTGTGTCCGAGGATCGTCTTGAATGGGAGGCATCCTCTTTGTGACAAAAAACCGTGAAACAAGTACCCCATTCGGCCATACCTCTCTCCTCCAAACTTCTTGTCTGACGGTCACCTTCATAGAAGAGTACAGATGCGGATGTTTAGAGGTGTGTTCTTCACAGGTAACACCATCAAAATTTGGTTCGAGAAATTTTTTGAGATGGTCCGGCTTAGTACCTGGTACTAACCTACTTACATGCAGTGGCACACATTTGGGAACCGCTTGAATTCGATCTCTGGAGTCTTCATTATGGCCTACAAGAAAACGACGCGTTTTGCTACTTGCCATTCGTCACTTCTGCTGATAGCCGTATTAGCCTGCCCCAGATTTTGTATTTCTTGCATCTTATTTAAGGATTGAGCCTGTAAAATGCCATTACTAACGGCTTTTTCAGGCTTTTGTTTTTGTTGTTGTGCGGGAACTAGCACTTTGAGGTTATGAGATACGTCATTATTGCCACTGACGTTTCTAGTTCGAATTGGTGTAGTAAAGGTTGCCGCCTTTTCTAATCGACTTTGAGTGGAAAATACTTTGTGTACATTTTTTGCAGCCTCGCATTCCTGCAAACCCTTAATTTTCTCTTCCAAAAGCCTAATATTGTTCAAAAACCATTTTGAACACGTCTGCAAATCTAACGATTTAATTTTTGTACAATCTAACATTCCACGCCACTGTCCTCGCATTCCAAACAAATTAAAACCTTTTCGATACTACTAACGCCATCTCTTGTTTACCACGTTTATCCACTGCGTCGGCAGGCTAGAAAGCTAAAAGTTAAGCGTCCTCAAAAGGCCTCCGACCAATCATAGCGCTTCGCGCTTTATCCGGGCTGCATTGCTAGCGCCATCTGTTGTAACCACCTTTACTCATTTGGAGCCTGCCGCGCATCCTAAACTCATCTGACCAATCATAGCGTTTCCCGCTATACCCCGGCGACAGAGGCGACCAATCACAGCGCATCCTACAGGATAGCCAGTTCACCTAAATTAAAATTCCATAAAATTCACATCTTTAATATTCAAATTTCATGAAAACTAGCGAGCAGATATCAACCAGATTTGTGTTAAAATTCATAATATTAATTTAGACAACGGGTCATGTTAAGTTTTTACACAATATCTCTGTATTTACATTATTGCCCTTTTCATGCCGAAGCGGTGCATCTTCTCCCACCAGAAGGGGCGGTAACAACTTCTTCAAGTTGCTCTAGTTCCCACGTTCTAGAATTCAGTATTGAGTAAAAAGTAGTCTCTTGAACCTCGACCATGTAAGTCGCAAAAAGCGCACCCCCGTTTCTAGCCGGCTGGCGCGAGGCGCCATGCCGGCAAGTTTTCACGTTTTGAGACCTCATAATCTATCTAGTTCATTACTCAAGTGATATAGTGATATCCTGGCATAATCATCGTCACATCAAGCCTACAATAAGGTATTTATTGGCAAACTTAATGCCATTATTCTCACGCCGAGCAATGGCGTCCCAATTGGTCTTATCCATGGGAGTTGTACAATCGAGCCCTGTCTCGAACCACACCGCACTCAATAGAGCCTAGTCTCTAAATCTCAAGTAAGTAAACGAACATGTTTACAATCACATTCTCACAAAGCCTACAAAAAGGTATTTTTCGGCATCTTACTGCCATTATGGAGACCGACTGATCTCTAGTACTAAGCCTACAAAAAGGCATTTTTCGGCATCTACTGCCAGTATGGAGACCCACTGATCTCTAGTACTAAACCTACGAAAAGGTATATTTCGGCATCTACTGCCATTATGGAGACCCACTGATCTCTAGTACTAAACCTACAAAAAGGTATATTTCGGCATCTACTGCCATTTTGGAGACCCACTGATCTTTAACTCTCAAAGGCTGTGCCATTCGCTGCACAGTCCCTAATGGTATTTTCTATTGGATTTTCAACATTCTATATTAGCAGCATACCACTGGATTGCTATACTCTTTGCCTTATTCTAATATAAGGATTACTCTGCACTGCAATGCTTTATTCTCATATAAGAATTAAATGACACTAGTCTGCCAACATACTCAAGCTATCACAATACTACATCCCATACGCGGATTTAAGCTTACCTATGCTACCTGCATAGTATACTTACTAATCATTCATGCGTGCACCAATAAGCCGCATTCACAAGGCATTCATGTCATGCCAATATGCACTAACTGCATACCAGTCAAACCACTACAATCCAGTCATTCCTATTTGCAAGAAATTGAGCTACATTGTACATAGAAGCTAGCAATAATAGGCCTAGCAAGTGTTTGTCAAAGTGACTTTCCCCCAGTGTTAGAAGATAACCTCCTGAACATTGAACGTTTCTCGTCAATGGTGTTCATAGTGTACATATTAGCTTATAGGTGGACTCTAAGGTAATATTAATCCTGTTATTATCGCTTGTATATTGTTGTATTTTATATCAAGGCTAAATCAGCTAACATAGTTGATAAGTAGCTGTTCCGTAGGAACTCATAACAGACATTTAACTGTACATAGGTTCAAGGTTATGTTTATAACCATATTTTAGCATAGTATTACAACTGTTTACGCAATGCTTTAGTTTTTAAGAGTATTATTTATGTCATATTTTTCAAGGTCGAAATTTGCCTCGACTGATATTTTTCACATCGTAGCACTGACTACATACAATTATTCAGTGTTTATATTTTGTGTATTTATGAGCTTCTAGTTATTTTTAAGTAAAGTAACTTATTAAAATATTCATATAATGCTAAAGCTTTTTGTTTTATTTACAAAATGACTTTAGAACTAGCCCTATGGTAAATTTCAGTGCCTAAGAGCACACCTCTTTTGTTCAGAAAATCGACCAAGATCGACTCTGAAACAAATATTACTGTAAAGAAGCTTTTCTTTTTCTTTTAGTTCCACAATAATCTCAGCTTTACTCTTAATAACTTCATTCTTAGTCTCAATCAATTTTTTGCGTTTTCAGATACAAACTTACCCTGTAAGAGATTATCCTCCTTCACACAACATTTAACAAGATTGCTCTTCCCCACGGCAATCAAGCCTGCAACCCTTAGTGCACATGATGTATGATATGTTGCTTCACAATTTAAACACTTAGCAACACTATTAATTACACTATTTTGGCAATATTTACAACTTTTCTGAGAGCTACTATTTTCGTCAGTTTCAGTACCCGCCATCTTGGAGAATGAGATAAGCCGTCTCCAAAAATTACAAAATAGGGCTATGCAAATAATATTGAAGAAAGGGAGAGACACACCAGACTATTTGACAAATAAATTAAATATATATAGAGTTATTTATGAACATTTAACAAGAAATAGAGACAATTTTTATGTTACGAGGAAAAATCAAGCTTGTTCTGAAAAAGCTGTGTATCACAAGGGGCTAATAAGTGTTAATGCTTTGCCCACAGCTCTTAAGGGTTTACCAACCCTTAGACTATTTAAGGTGAGGCTTAGGGATTACTTGTGGGGAGAACGGTGCAGTTGAACAATTGAATGTTGCATGTTTTTTAGCATATTTTAGCGTATGGTCACTTTTGGTGGGGAATTGCTTAGATAAGCTGATTTCTGTGTAAGCAATTTAATAATGTTAGTGTATACTTTTTAATTTGTATTGTGTAATATTGTACTATATTTGTAATATTTGTATTAGACTTGTCTAAATAAAGATATTTATTATTATTATTTATGTCCTGCCCTGTTTGAACGTATCTGGAACTTACCGTTTTCGCCGATGACACCACTATACTGTGGCGCCACAAGGATCCTCTGCAGCTTCAAAGCATCATTGTGACGGATTTAATCACTCTTAAGAAATGGTGCGATGCTAACTATTTAACACTGAATGTAAGTAAAACAAATCTCGTGTGCTTTAAGTGTGATTTAACCAATATTCTAGGTCAACAAATTCCTTGGTCTTCATATTGATGACAAACTGAAGTTTGCAGATCATGTTTTCTCTTTAAATAAGAGCCTTGCACAGAACTGCTATGCGATCAGGGTGATCTCTTGTGATTTAAATGTCAAAGTTGCAAAGAGTGTGTACTATTCGCTGACTGAAGCACGCCATCGCTATGGCATGTTTTTGAGGATGTTTTAAAAAATTTCGATCGGAAATAGTTATGCAACTGGTTGTAATAATTTTACTGTGAAACTTACTATGCCATCCACTGAACTAATAAAGAAATCAGTCATATATTCTGGCAAAAAGATGTTTAATAAGCTACCTGATTCCATAAGATGAATTGGCTGTAGAAAACATTTTAAAAAAGCTGTAAAAGCTGATTGGAAAGATTTACTATAGCGTGGATGAGGTCTTTTTGGACTCAGTTGCTTGATTTGGACTGAGTTTGCTTTATTTAATTTTATGTTTAGAATCATACGTGATGCATAGTAAAAGCTGCATTTCTAAAATTTCCGTGCTCGTTTCATTTTATTATGATTTGATGCTATAATAATTATTGTTTTAATCTTATGGTTTTGTTTAGTGATTACTAGTGTTGTCAATGAGATTATTTTAAATCTTAGACAATAAAGCATATTTTGAATTTGAATTTAAACATATTAGGGTCCATAGTTATATGGTCACTTCAATTATTAGACTTCCCCCTCATTGCGTTCATGATGTACCACTGTTTTGGGCATTATCTAATCTTTTTTTTATAATTCCTTTGATCATGAATAGTTTGATATTTATAAAAATAGTAATGAAAACTGGGTTAGCAGTAAATTTTCTAATTGTATACAAACAACAAAGGTTAGTTACAGAGATTTTTAATTCTAGATGTTATTCATGGTTTTGTTTTTCCCAGCCCGTTAAACGTTCATATTACGAGTTTTTAAAAAAATATTAATTGGTGGTTTCTGTTATGGATACCAGTAACGGCAACGGAAAGCCGACCGTCCGGTTGAAAAAAACCCATTAGTGTAAAAGGTGTGTATAAACAAAGAAGTAATTCCTTAGAAACACCAAAAAAAAAATGAAATCGAGGAAATAATAGGATCCAAGGTCGGTACGGTGTTGACAAATATTCCAACTGAAGTGGATATCAAAATAAACACTGATAAGCAAACAATGGAGTGCGCGGACAAAACACCGATACCGGGTACATACTGTTACGTTTTTCCCGTTGGTTCTTAACAGAATTACAACTTTGCTATTTTCAACTAATACTCTCTTTATTCACTACCACTGTATACAATTTAACACTCTATACTACTCTTATAACTTTACAACTAATATCTAGTCAACACTCAATGATTAACTGAACTGAACTAACTAACAATCGCCTTAGGTCTGCTTATATATAATCTGAAAACTATCATGAATATTCGGGAAGTATTCCGAGGCCACTCTATATGATCTCGACGAGGCCATCGAGATAATTCCAGCTATCCCGAAACTTCGCGGCTGGCCGGGCGATGATTCATACAGACAGAGAAGCGAGGGGCACGGCGCGGCGGCTAGTTCTATAGGGTAGCTCAAAAACGTTCGGATGGTTGTTAGTCGTGACAATACGAAAATTTCAGTTTTAGCGACGAAATGATTTCGGACTCGATTTTTAAACCAATGAAGTCTGTTTTGAGAACACCGCCAAAAGATAACGAAAAAATACAAAATCAAACCTTAGAAGGTAACCACAATAAAAGACATCGTTCAGACACAACTCCTGACCAAGAAAACAGCTACAAACGCCAATGTGAAGATAACCGCAATGATAAGGAAATAATTAACTTGGAAGCAAAGGTAGAAGAAAAATCTCAAATTTACTCTGAAGAATTAATAAGTAATTTTTTTTCCATAATGGATAATATCAACGACACCATGAGTAAGGTCAATGTAGAAAATGAAAAATTTTGCCTACCTCCAAATTCCCAAACAATAATACAGAATGCGCAAGCAGATATCTGTAAACTCTTTACTATATAACTTTTAAAACTGGGGAAATAGAAAAAGAGAATTTAGTACTTAGAAATCGACTTATTAATTTAAAAACAAAAAACGGCGAACTTATTTCACCAACCCCACTATCATACGCACAAGTTACAGATGCGAATGGAAAAGTCAAAGCACAGGAAAAGCACACGGAAAATACTTTTAAGAAAGAAGAATGGATAACGCCAAAAACAACAAAAAAACACGAGACGATAATAAATCTGGACAATACAGACAACCCACAGGAAACATTCAAGTCATTTAAACAACAAATAAACATAAAAGATGTAGGAGGCGGTTTTAAAAACATCAGGCAATCCAAAAACGGTGCAATTATAGTTGAAAGTCATGATAAAAACCAGCAAGAAAAATTAAAAGAAGCTATAAAAAGACAAAATAAAGTTTAGGGAAAATCAATCATCTGACCCAATGATCATGATAACAGGTATTGGAAAAGGTTTTTCCGATGACGAATTTTTAGAGGAGCTAGAGCGATTAAATCCTGATATCACTGAGGTACTGCAAACAACTATAAAGGTGAAGATGAAGGTAATAACAAAGCGACAGTGTAGAAATCCAAGCAAAGAAAATTGGATTTTGCAAACATTTAAATTTAGCGATGTGCTTTAAATGCTGTGGTTTTGACCATGTAGCAAAATATTGCACAGGAAAAGATTGTTGTTTGAGATGTGGAGGTGAGCATAGTGCACAGTACTGTGAAGAAAGAAACTTAAAATGCCCGAACTGTCAAAAACTGAAAATACCCGGAAACAACCATTCCGCAAGAGACACCAATTGCCCTGTTTACAAAAGACGTCTAGTCAGATTTAGAAACAATGTGAATTATAATGGGGATTTTTAACAAATAAACAATCAGACACTGCTAAACATTTAAAAAGAAATTTGGATAACCGATGTGTAAATATTAATTTAATTCACCAAAATGTTCAGTCACCAGGCAATTCTGTGGGCCCAATAAAGTATAGTATGATCAGTGATATATCTCAGGCTAGGGATATGTCACCGGCTTGCTATGAAACTATCAAAATTGCCCACCAAAATATCCAATCTCTAAAGAACAAAATAGAATTGGTTGAAGTGTTTTTGGAAGAAGAAAATTTAGATTTATTATGTTTGTCTGAAAGTTGGTGTTTGGATAGTGAAATTGATTTTCTTAATGTCAATGGTTTTAAAATAGCGGTTTATTATAATAGAACAATTAATAAACACGGCGGCGTATTAATTTTAACTAAAACACTTTAGAATTTAGTCAGGTAGATGCCGTTCACAAGTTTTGCATTGAGTTTGTTTTTGAGTGTGCTTGTATTAGGATACGTGTCAACTATATAAATGTATGTAGTTTATGCCTATATCGTTCACCTTTGGGACCAAAGGATGATTTTTTTCATCAGTTTGAGCAGTGTCTGTCATGTATATGTGAAGCGTATCCTTTTTGCAGACTGGTTGTTGTTGGTGACTTTAATATAAATCTTTTTCAAGATAATAATGACAAAAATGAACTTTTGGATATACTTTATTCTTTTAATATAACCCCCGTTTTTAACGAACGAACTAGGAAGACTGCCATATCTTCTACAGCGATAGATTATATTTGTACAAATTTTAATGACAGCTTCATTGCCTGTATTGTAGCTGAAAATGGACTATCTGACCATACATTTCAAAAAATTGAATTTGCCTACATTAATGACATCTCACATGCAACTTACTTAGCAAGATCTTTCTCAAATAAAAACAAAAACACCTTCCTAAATTTTCTAAAGGCTGAATGTTGGTCAGAACTCTACAATGGAGGTAGTGATTTAAATGATATGTTTTCTATTTTTATTGGAACTTTGGATTATTACTATAATATTAGTTTTAGATATGTAAGAAAAAGTAAATCAGATTTTAATTGCAAACAATGGTTAACATTAGGTTTAAGAACATCATCCAAAAACTTAAAAAACCTACATGCAAAGGTAAAAAGAGGTTTAGCATCTTTGGAATTTTATAAAAAATATAAACTTATTTATAGGCGTTTGTTAAGGGCTGCAAAAAGAAAATACTATGACAACAAAATTATCTATTCTAATAACAAATCAAAAACGGTCTGGAATCTAATAAATAATACAATAAAAACCAATCAAAAAAATAAAACTAATTGTATTATAAATAATGGTATTACGTATACAAATTCAGGGCACATAGCTGAACAATTTAATTCATATTTTGCTGACATTCCTAGAAAAATATATGACAAACAACAATCTTGTGATAATATTGATGGCCATGGAAGAAATTTAAACTTTTTTACTGATAAATCAATCTATTTGTATAGGGTGACTGAAAAGGGAATGAGTGAATCAATAAACAATTTGAAAAATTCTAATTCAAGTGGCCATGATGCATTTTCCTCCTCTATTATAAAGTATTGTAGTAAACAGTTATGTGGACCTTTAACATACTAAATTTATGTTTTTCTCAAGGTGTTTTTCCAGATTTTCTGAAAGTTTCAAAAATCATTTGTTTATTTAAGAAAGGAGATTGTAAAGACATTGTAAATTATCGTCCAATTTCACTATTGTCCATATTTTCAAAAATTTTTGAGAAAATAATTTTGAAACGTATGGTTAACTTTCTGGAAAGCTTCCAACATATTATCACCCACGCAGCATGGTTTTTGCAACAAAAAATCAACTACTACAGCATTATGTTCCATTTTAGATACTATATATAAAAGGCAGGGGCGGCTTCTCAATAAGTGCGCCCGTGCGCGCGCACTGCCTGCGAAAGTAAACGGAAAAATAAAATCTTCCCTACATACAATTTAACATAAACTAACTATAATTTTTGAATCTCCACTGGCCGCAGAATACATTATTTATAAGAGCGAAATCGAGGCACGACGGCGACGATCAAAACGCAGAGCGTCCAACGGCGGCCTCCGTCCGTAACCACAGCTAGTCTAAATCTGCCGTGCGCTAGTGTTCGGCGCTCTTGTTAAATGCATTTTCGTCATGCAAAACGGTCGGGAATGTTCGTAAAATCACGAGACGTAGTTACGCCTGTACTACGTACTAGTGCCGTATAGGGATAATCATAATTATTAATATTGTCTCACAGTGTAATGTGCGCGGTAATATGAGAAACCTTTGTGTAGGTAAATAAGATAAATCTCGATGAATGTCTTAGTATGATTTTTTCTCGTACCATATCATATTATATTTCGCTTATTATGATTTATATCAGAAGTTATCTATTAGGGAAGATATAATCTTTCGTCTATTCGTAATTAATTTAATGTTTTATCTTTTATACCGAATATTATCTCATTAATGTGCTAATGATATATTTCTGCCGTATTTTATCATTTATCATTTACTATAAATATTTACACGTTTAGAATTATAAACAGTTAGGTTGCCAGCTGTACTTAGAATAAATCGCTGTTCAAGTATCACGAGTTTCTCTAGCTCAAAGAAACAGTTTGCTTCTACGAACCGTCGTAAACTAATAGAGGCAATAAACGTTACTACGTCAAGGCTCATCCGTGCGCTATTTAGATCCGCACTTTGTAGCTTAATTTAGTGATAATTTGCAATTCTTGCGTATATAGTATGGTGTCACAAGCTGATTTTTTCAGGGATGAAAGTACATGATAAGATAACCCTTATTCCGGAGGTAATACAAAATTAGACTCCACAAAAGACACTATCATCAAAAATCGTGATATTGGTACCATCGTATAGAGGAAAAAATACTTATTTTTTGGTCCAATGCACAATAAGGTCTTTGTAGGAAGTATATTTTGATAATTATTCCATAAGAAATCATTTGCATTAGCCCATATGACCGAAAAAAGATTTAAATGTAAATATCTCGGATTTAGCCGTGCAAAAATTTAATTAAAAAATAGTTATTTTTAAATATAACACCCAATTAACAAAAAGGGAAGGCCTAAATGAAAAAAAATATTCTTTATAAAAGTTTCGCTTATGTCTTGACAAGGTAATAGAGCGAATCCCATATTTTTTGCTTATAAACTAACAATGGTATCACAATAAACAATGAGAGACGTCATGGGTTTACGTCCTAATTAAATATGTTCAGCCTCTTCGGCTTCGCCTTCAAGCTACGGCTGATGCAACACATTTATTATAGGTCCTGAAAAATTCAGCTTGTGTGGAAAAAGTGGGTAGTAAATCGTTTTTTAGAGCGAATATTACATACTACTATTATAAGTATTATTCTGTATTATACTCCAGTCGAGCCGTGAATTTATTTTTGTTTTGTTCGGTTCGTTGACGCTTGGTAATTAGCTGCATATAAACTCGTGAGTTTAGTGTACATAATATTGTTTAGTGTTTTATATTTTTATTTATATACCTACTATTATTCTACTGTCATGGCTGGTAGTTTGGGTTCTGACAATTGCTGTGGGGGCATAAATTCAGTTGATAATATTATTAAAAATACCTTTTCTTTATTGGATCTGAATAAAAAGATTGAAATAAAGGGGTTAGGGCGACCGATGCCGGTTTTAAAATTAGACCAAACATGTGCCAAGAAAAAAGATGTGCACAATAAGATCCTTTACACAAATAATGCACTATATAAAAATCGGCCTTTCCCATTGGTCAATCCGCATGGCCCTCCGCTCGCTTCGTTCGCTACGGGGGCTCAAGAAAAGGAAACTAACAAGGTGCTAACCCAATCTAACCCAAAATCAAATAAAGAAGCTGTTTAGAAACATAATCTTTAAAAAAAAAATAAAAAAAAGCAACGGGGTTCGAACCCGCGTTTTCCAGGTGAGACCCAACGATCTAAACCTCTACACCCCTAGAAATCTTGACAGAAATCGATTGCATCATGCAGACATATCGTGATACGAGATGGATCAACCAATAGGAGAGGTCGATTTTTACATAGTGCACTATTTGTGTAAAGGATCTTTAAATGCAAAGGATGGACATTTTAACCCCCGAAATCTTATGGCAAAGTCGAAGGGCTAACCATCGACAAAAAGATGTACAATAACACTTTTTTGCCATCAACCCGATATATTTTTTAACGTTTTCGAACTTCTCCTGATTTTTTTTCTGAAGTTTATTGATTTGTAGTTACAATAAACTGTTTTAATGGTTTACTCTTCTGGAATCGATAAGTACCTACTTATTAATTTCTATTAGTGCGCAAAAATTACCATTGAAGAGGGCACCGAATTCATGTTTTTAAACGATTTTAACGAGTTTTGGGTAAAAAATGGGCGTGGCACCCCCCAAACTTTCCGCCTTCGGCGGGTAAACCTCCAGCGGCGCCTGCAGCGGGCATACCCCTGTGCGTATGAAAAAACCTACATATGTTGCGCACAACCTTTTTAAAACCTCACGAGCCGCCACTGAAAAGGCTAGATGCGAATAACAAGGTTATGGCACTGTTTGTCGACCTAACCAAGGCATTTGACTGCGTAGATCATGATCTTTTACGCCTACTAGGCAAAGCTCCTGTCTTGATAACATTTTTTTAAACATACCAGACGCAGTGGCTTACACCAGGGACTTAGTGATTTCTGACCATTTGGCTGTAATTGCTGAATTTGAGTATATAGTTACCCACAAGCCTAGCCTAGAAAAAATAAAATATAGGCCATACACCAACAAAGGTATGTTTGATTTCTATAACTTGGTAGATTTGATAAACTGGGACTTTATATGCTCGGATTCTATGGCAACGGAAGATAAGTTTAATATGTTTGTATCGTTTTTGCACAGCAATTTGGAGCTTGCTTTTCCCGAAATAGAGGCTAAAAGAGGTATAAATGGGAATGATTTGAATATTAAATGGTTTAGCAATGAGTTGAAAGAGGAAAGGGAGCTAGTCAGTTTCGTTGCTGACTTAGCCAAACAAAGAAGCTGTCCTAATCTATTAAATCTTAAAACTAAACTAAAACGAAAATATCAAGAAGATTTAAAGAAGGCAAAACGAGAGGCACATAATACTTATCTTATAAATCAAAACTTTAACCCCAAAGCCACTTGGAATGTCGTTAAATCAAATAGTAACATCTTAAGAAAGAAACAAAAAACTGAGAGCTTTTTTTCTTCTAATGACTTTAATATATTTTTTACAAATGCGGCTTCTGAAATCATAAATAAATTACCACCTTCTCAGACTTGCTCTCAAAACTTTGTTGAAAACTTTGCTACTCAGCTGAATCTGCCTAATCAGGGTTTTATGTTCACAGAGGTTACAATAATTGAAGTGCGTGATATTATTGAATCTTTAAAAAATAAAAAGTGTCGCGATTTCTATGGGCTTAATGTGCAAATAATTAAATCCATTACCAATATTATAATTTGCCCATTGGTTAAACTGTTAAATTTATGTATAAAAGAATCTATTTTTCCCACAGTTTTGAAAGTATCCAAGGTTATACCTATTTTTAAAAAAGGTTGTAAAAATGATATTTCAAATTACCGGCCAATATCTATTGTACCAATCCTATCAAAGATTTTTGAAAAAGTTCTTAAGAGTCAAATAACCTTATTTTTTGAAGATAATAAACTTTTTAACAGTAGGCAATTTGGTTTTAGAAGCGACAAATCCACTACCATGGCCGTAAATGAGTTTGTTGATTTGGTAAATGATGGCTTAAAAGATGGTTGTATAACTGGGGCTGCCTTTTGCGATCTAAGCAAGGCTTTTGACTGCGTCTCATTTGATCTACTTGCAATGAAACTGAAATACTACAAGTTCTCTCCTTCTAGTATTAAATTATTGAAATCTTACCTTTCTCAAAGATTACAAATAGTTGAGAGTAATGGTATAAGCTCTGAGTCTTGTAAAGTTAAATACGGTGTTCCGCAGGGATCGGTCCTGGGGCCGTTGCTGTTTTTGGTATATATAAATGACCTGGTGGGTAGTGACCCCAGTGCCGATTTCATTCTTTTTGCGGATGACACGACCGTTATTAAAAGAGCAAAGGAAATTGACCAATTGCAGGAGGATCTTGGTGAGACGCAGTCAAGGATTGCAGACTGGTTTACCGCAAACCAGCTTTGTTTGAATGAATCTAAAAATCAACAATTATTCATTTCAACTCGCAAGATTAATGTTAACATCCCCAATGATCCAGTTAGCTTTTTGGGAATGAAAATAGACTCTAAACTGCTATGGCATGCCCACATCGATCAACTATGCTCTAAAGTAGCGTCAGGTGTATTTGCACTTCGGAATCTTACACAATGTGTTTCCCCTAGAGTTGCATTGTCGGTATACTTCGCTTGCATCCAGTCCATGATTTCTTATGGAATTTTGGTTTGGGGCCATGCGTCTGGCATGGATCGTGTTTTTTCTCTGCAAAGAAGGGCGATCCGAATAGTGGATGGTCTGGAATATAGAGCTGACTGCAAGGATGCATTTATTAAGCTTAGAGTCTTAACTATTCCGTGTATGTATATTTTTCATTGCCTTCTGCATGTCAAAATGTTCAGCAACACCTATGAGACCCACGAAGATATACATTCATATCCAACTAGAAATAACTTTAATATATACACTGACTTCCATAGGATACATCGCATGAAAACTGGTACATCTTTTCATGGGCCTATGTTTTTTAATAAGTTACCACATCATATAAGATCATTGACACAAAAAGAATTCAAAACAAGAATAAAAAACTATCTAACTTCCAAATGTTTCTACAGTTTCCAAGAGTACTTAAATAACAATTTCTATGATCTGGTTTAATATACTTATAGGAGCTTAGTTCCACATAGTTATTTCTTTATTTGTTCACATTTATTATTGTTAGATTCCACTTTTGACTTGTGTAAACTTTGTTGTAGCACCAATAAATTTCTTTGTCTTTGTCTTTGTCTTATGAGTACGGTATTCGTGGAAACTATCATAATTTGTTCAAATCCAAAAAAATTCTAACGTTGTCATCATTGTTTGTTCTGGAGACGGCTTGTATGATGTATAAGCGTAGGGATAACCTGCCCGGGCCTAGTCACTCTTATGCTACAGGCATAGATTCACTTGCCTATACCTACTTCGGCCCTGGTGAAAAATTCAATTGTATATGAAAGCCGTAAAATATATAATCACCTTCCTGATACTTTAAAGGTTTGCCCTGCGCTTTCCTTATTCAGGCGGTCTGTAAAGAAGTTATTGGTGGAGAGGGCTTATTACGATTTGGGTGAATACTTTAATGACCGCTTTTAATCTATGTGTATTTTTGAGGGATCTTGCTCTGTATTTGTATTATTTTGTCTAGATATTTTGATTTTGATTGTTTACTGTGTTTTAGACTGCTCTTAACTTATCTTATTTTATTGTATTCTATTGTATTGTGTTCTATTGTATTTTATTTTTATTTGGAAAATAATGTTTATTGTGGTTTTAGACATTGACTCTGCTTTGTAAAGACTTTTTTTTGTATACTTGCATGCAATTGAAGAGCTTTGTTAACAAGATTTATCTTACTAACAATAAAGCATAATTGACTTTGACTTTGAAAGACATATTTAAAAAACCGTAAACAATTTGTTCTTTTTGAAGCGTCTGAGCCTGCGCAGCTAGATGTCAAGTTTGGCGTTCCACAGGGAAGTGTTCTGGGCCCTTTACTGTTTCTAATGTATATTAATGATTTATCGACTTGTTTGACAGCATATCACTGTGAATTTGCTGATGACATATCAGTTCTGTCAACAGAGTCCAGTGAACTTGAAATGACAAATAACTTGCAACACAATATTAATCAACTATCCTATTACTTCAATTTTAATAGGCTTACATTAAATCAAAACAAAACATATATTTTGCAATTTCATCCAATTAATAGTAACTACACAAAGAGTCACTTAATTAAATTAAATAATAAATCAATGGAACAGGTAACATCCTTTAAACTGCTGGGCATCTACATTGATATGTCGTTGAATTGGAAAGAACATGTTAATAATATTTGTAAAAGATGTTCAAGCCAATGCTTTGCATTGAATCGTCTAAAACAAGTCCTAACCAGGGAAGTTTTGAAAATATTTTATTTTTCATGTTTTGAATCCATAATTCGTTATGGTGTCATTCTCTAGGGTGGCGCATCAGCTGCCATCAGAGTCTTTCGAATGCAAAAACGAGCTATTAGAGCAATGTCTGGCCTTGGGTATCGGCAATCATGCAGAAATACTTTTAAAAATGAATCTTTAATGACTTTGCCTTCTTTGTATATTTTTGAGTTACTCAAATTTGTAAAACAGAATATTCGTATGTTTAGAACACAAAACTTTTACCATGAATATAATATAAGATTTGGCAGCAACTTACATGATCTTCATCGCCTAGAATTGTACAAATTAAACCCTTATTACATTAGTACCATACTGTTTAATAAAATTCCAAATAACATAAGAGAACTTAGCAATAATGAATTCTATACCAGTTTAAAGTGTATATTATTAAATAACGCTTTCTATAGTATTGATGAATTTATTAACTACAATTTTAGTTATGAGGATGCTGTTACTGCAAGTGTGTCTTAGTATTTGGTAGTTTTTAGTTTTCTTAGTTCTTAAGACCTTTGTGATGTGTCCTATATCCTTTATTGTGATCTTTGTATTAATAAATGCATTTCATTTAATTTCATTTGCTTACAGGGAAATTATCATTAAAGATTCTGACTATCGCTTCATAGAATTGTGACAGAGGATCATAACAATTAGATATATTAGACCAGCTCAGTTTGTTTGCTTGGCTTCTGAATATGATAAAAATTAGAGGAACTATAAATTCTGCCATATCTACAACTCCCATGCTTAGTTCCGCCAGACAGAGAAAATACAGAGACCACCGCTTCACAGTCAGATATGCCTGACAGTGTAACATAGCAATCAAACTGACCTACATCTATAAAATTTACATCATATTATAGATTTCTTGTTCTGCTCCTTGGTCGAATGTTGTACATTGGCAATACTGGTCACGACATGTCATGTGTCATGTCACTTAGTTCTAGGAAATATTTATCTATAGTTCTAGAATGTGGAAGTATGGTAACAGGTAATGTGTTAGTTTATTGGAAATACATGTTTACAAGCCACCATCAACACTTGGACTAATGATCGATCTTTTAACAATACAATTTCAATTGACCTTAATTATTGGCATGATCATAAGAATTATTAAAATCATAGTTACTTACAAATCCGGGTCCGGTTTGATTTCTTTATTAATGGTAGCATGTTCATCTGAACCACCGTCAGGTTTACCTGAATATCCCCTAGAAATATTATCCTAATTTAAAATGTTTTAATAATTTGATTGTAATTTTAACAAAGCACAATTAGGTACCTGGCATCTAAATCATCCTTTACACTTCCAACAGCAAATCATAGAATAACCATATTTGGTTATTCTATGATTTGCTTTTGGAAGTGTAAGTTATTACTTAGCCTCTTGAAAAACAATTAAGCCTACTTACTCAATGAGATATTGATAATTTTCTTCTTTAATCCAAGATGCATCAAGTTGATCAAACTGATTTTCTTCCTTAACTATATCGTATGTGCGGGAACTTTTCCAGGACTCTGGTATTGGCACCTTACCTTTACCCTCGCTATTTGCCATATTGCTAGACATAATATAATTTTGAGAACTAGCTGCTATTTGTTGCTTGATGCTTCCAATTTTCAATGAAGAAAATATTCAGTTCCAGTTCTGTTGTTCCTTTTATTTCATTGTTTATTTTTATTTTTTACATAGGGCTAGAGATGGCAACGAAGTATCGATGTTTTAAAAAATCGATACGTCGAATCGATGTTCAATATGAACCAATGCATCGGACATCAATGCAGGAATATCGAGTTAATATAAGTGCCGTTGAACTTGAAAAGCTCTGCAAAAAGTAACGGGTCACGACTCGTTTCAGAGGCAGCCAGCAGCCATGCTTCTCAGTGGCTCCACCCGTCAACGCGCAATATCAATATCATGCCTTCTTTTCATGTACTGTGGCACAGTCCCCTTTTCCGTCGGCTGTAACTGTGGTTAGGGATGCACGATATATTCCGATACATCGAAAATATCGACACTTATATATCGATATTTTGGCATCGATGGATTTTAAGTCGATATTATCGTACATCGATATATGTGATAACAATATACGATATATCGTTGATATATCGATGAATACATCACAGCGCGATAGTTACGCGCAATGGCGCAATTACTCACTTTACGTTTCGTCTTCTTTTCATCTATGACTATGACGACACATTCACAAACACGAACGAGATATCGAAAACTGTGCTCTCGTCATTTTTCAAGAATACAGTCATAGATAAATATACATAAGGGCAAAAATACAGTGGCTCTAAAGCACAGTATCCAAGAACCACTACCAGTATCGCCATCTATTGGATCCCCATAAAACAACGTTTTTGGCATTGTTTTCCTCTAGTTTTTCACAAACTTGTTCTGTTATTAATTTTTTTTTACCTTAAATTATGATTTGCAGTGCTTTTAATTAAAATTAGCTATATTGACAAATTTATAAGTTTATTAATTAAAAGAAACATCCTAAGAGCGCCGTTGTAAAACAAACAGCTTTCAGATCCATCTGCCTTTTCTTGATAAATGGTTTTCGCGAATAGTTCACAGCATTCACAACTTAAAAAGACCATGTCAGCTTAGTTGAGGTAAAACATCAAAGAAGTCGCAACTGTATCCGCTGATTCTTTTATCCTGTGGTTCCTCATCCTCATAATACTATTTTTATTTTACTTTTATATAGGTACTTGCTATCGTTTAATTAGCCTGTTCCTTTTATGTTATCCTGTTCTGTGTCCTTATTCTTAAAAATTTGGCTTGTTTTAGTAATTTCGGTGTTTAGTGATTGATATGGCTCTAAGCGCTTTGTGGAAGTATTTCACAAAACATTGGCAAAATGCAATTTCTGTGGCAAGAAAATTCAAACATCGGGCAATACGAGTAATTTGTCAAGTCAAGTTGGCTTAAATATTTACAAGATATATGTATATGATAGATAAGCTTATATAATAGTTATTTATATTTTACGATACATCGATGAAATTTGACCGATATTTTCGATGGTTAGGAAGCGATATTTTTTACACATCGATGTTTTAGTATTCGATACATCGATATTCGATATATCGATGTTTTTGAAATTCTGTGCATCCTTAGTTATAAGTCAAGTGATACAGCAAGTGCTGGTTGCTGGTGCATATTTATAAGAGGAGTGGAACCTCTAGCAAGCCCCGCCCCCATGTCCCAACATGGTCGGCTAGCCAATCAGGTAGCAGGGGTGCTCATTGCCCGCGAAGACAAATGAGCTTCTGCTCTCCTGATGCTTTCTGATTTTCAGAGTAATGCAAAATTGGGCTAAAACGCTGTAAAAGTTATGAGAAGGGTGAAATTTAAGTGTTAATTTTGGGATTTAGGGAATAATGAGTATTACTGAGCTAAGGCGGTGTTAGTTGCCTGTAATATAAGGAAATCTCCTTATATATTGGGCCGTGGGTGGTGTGTTGTTCGGGGTCGTACCTCATGTCGGGAATATGGGCCGTCAGCGGCGATCCCTTAATCTGATGCGAGAAGAATCTGCATGCGAGGTTGTTGATGTGATCCTCAACTTAGTCAACTCTAGCCCACGCATGCAGATCCGTAGTTCTAACGCAGAGTAAGGGAGAACGCCGCTCACAGGTATCTATTTTGTATAACTTGTAGTTTTCGCAAATGAGTCCTGGCCACCGAACACCACACCGGGGCACCATACAGGAGTGCAGGGCTTATTACTGACTTATATAACGTCAACTTGTTTGTAGGGCTTAGGTAGGACTTGCCTGCCACCAGCGAGTTCAGAACCCTTCCCTTCTTTTTTTATTTATAATTGCGGAGACATGCTTACTGAAATTGAGTTTATTGTCTAGGGTTAGTCCCAGGTATTTTACCTGGGTCTTAGGTATGACTGGCGTGTTCCCTATTATAAGAGGCGTAACATCAATGTCCCTCCTCTTAGTGATCACGACGAGTTCAGTTTTGCTCGTATTGAGTGTGACCTTCCACCTCATAATAAGGAACAAGCACGTTCATGTCATTACCTAGTCTTGACTTTGCCACCTCGGCTATGGGATCTCGGGAATAAATCGCCGCGTCATCGGCAAAGAGGGCATTGCGAGTTTCAGGATGTGACAGAAAATCTGCTATAGAAAGACTGAAAAGAACCGTGCCTTGTGGCACCCCTGCGCGCAGTCTCTTGCTCGCGGAATTATGCGTTCCTACTCTGGTCACGACATTCTGACAATTTACATGTTGGCATCTTACATAAAAAACGCCGTAAATTTTTCTCTTGCTGGAGTTCGCAGTCTTAAAACTAACCGACTTACTGTCTAAGTCTTAATCTCTCAGATTAAAGTATAAATCAACACGAATTATAACAAACACCCTGACAATTCAACGACAAGCAGTAATAAACGTAAATATTTTAATACTTGTGGCTGCCGTACTGCCTTTACTGGTAAATTTTAAGATAATATGTCAATGCTTCCCATACTGCACGTCCAATTCAAATTACGTCTCTACAAGACGTGAGAAACAAAATATGTTATGATGAAACTAGTTGTTGATCTAGTACTGACGTACACATATGAGATACAGTACACCTATGTTTATATTGATAGAATTATGTGATATAATGTTTAATAATTGTATACCGTATGCACTTAAGATTTTAAACATTTTTATATAACGTAAAGAAGGATCATTAGAATGTTGAAATTTGACGTCGGTAAATGATGCCTACAAGGTTTAAGTCATATGTATGTGTGATGCTTTATGCTATATTTGTACCTACTGCATACACCACGTAAAAGTGCGATATACACACATGATACAAAAAACTATATATTTATACACTCTTTAGTTGTGTCTTGTCGTATCTACATTCTACCATTCAAGAAGCACGGCACAGTGCGCGCGCAAGCGTCAGCGTGAGCATACCTGGCATGTGTATCCTCTTTCCTCTATAAAAGTGGGGTAGTACATCCACATCATATAGCAGCCATTTTTGTTTTATCATTTGGGAAGACGCGGAAGTGTGTGTGTCTCTGTGCACTTTGAAACGGATTATAAGGTATAGTAAAAATTGATAAATACTTTATTACTCCTAGGTACCATTAATATTGGAGCTACAATGTTTAATAATATTTATAACCCAAACTCACCCTATGCACCTAAGATTCTTAACATATTTATACAAAGTATAGATGGATCATTGGAATGTTATTGAAATTTAACGTCCGTATAGGTCCCTACATGATGCTTACAATGGTTTAATGTAATTTGTTGGATTTCTACCTAACATTTTTATGTACCTATAATAACGTAAAGTTAATTGGGTCGTTAGAATTTTGAAATTTAACGTTCGTACAGGATGCTGACAGACTTTAAATCATTAGTGTGGTGATTATAACTTTAAGTAAAATTTTGTGTATACACACCACGTAAAAGTAATAGTACAGTGTAATAACATACACTCTGCAGTTGTGTGTTGTCGTTTCTACATTCGAGGGAGATGGAACAATGCCAGCGCAGAGCGTTAGCATGCTGGCCATTTGTATCTCATGTGGTAGCAGGTAGTAGTCATTTTACCATTTGTATAGTTCTGGGGTGGTATGCACTTTTTTATTATAAAAAACCTAGGCGGTCATGGAAATCGAGTAACGATTCTCGCTACACTGATTTTTGATACAAAAATTTTCAACACCCTTTGACGTATGTCAAATATAAAATGGTAATGGATGCTTACATTTGCGATGCACCGGCACCAGCTCGTTAATATATAGCTCAAAGGCCACACTGGGTATGGATGCTGTAGGAAATGCACAATCAAAGGTCATTGGGTATCACGGCGTATAATGTTCTGCACATTTACTTTTATTAAATTAGAAAGTGAACATCCTTCAGAGTATTTACAGTTACAATCATAACAATTCATCTTTTGTGCTCAGCTTATAGGTACTTTTTTGTATTATTGCAGTGACTTTATGAAAGACTCTTGTCCAATACCCAATTTGCCAAATTTGAGCTCCAAAACGACGTGGCGGTCTGCGAATGGTTACGACAAGCAACCAACCGACTGGAGGATTTTTTTTTGTTTCAAAAAACGAAGAATGGCTGAAAAGAGAGCTGTTGGGCTGCAACAAAGGCTAGCATAAGATATATTTGCGTTTTTACTATGTTATTTGAATATTTTCAATACATTTTAATATTCTTGTAAAAGTTCTGTCATTTTCTAGTGTTTTCCTACTTCTACTTTCTGTTGCACCAATTGATAGCGTTCCGTAGTAGTATCTATATAAAGTGAGCGGCTAAAATATGTAACAAATTCGTTTCAAAATCAGGTATTGATTTTTTAGAAAAATGCTCCAACACGTCCATTATAATTTTTTGTTCAGCTTTTTTGCTCTAAAATTAAATTATGCTGGTTGTGTCAAAAAGCAGATTTGACATCAAACTTAATTTATTTTTAAATGGAACACTATTGCTTAAATTCCAATTTTGAATTGTTCGTCAAATTCTACGCATAATTCATGTAGCATGAACCTATACTCCATATCTAACTGTTTTGGTTGTCATCAATCGATAGGGTATTAAAAATTAAGATAGGAAAGTGCTACAGTATGCTACGTGAATTATACATAGAATTTGACGCAGAATTCAAAATTGGATTTAAAAAATAGTGTTTCATTTAAAAAAAAAATTGACATCAAATCTACTTTTTTGAAACATCCTGTGTATTTTCTTTTTGATGCAGAAAAAAAACGGAAGAGAAATTATAATTGACGTGATCGAGCATTTTTCTAAAAAGTCAATACCTGATTTTTAAATGAATTTGTTCTATATTTTAGCCGCTCTTTGTATATTATGTGGAAAGAAAAAAGAACAATAATTGTTTTCTTCAGACAGATACTTCAGGAAAATAAAAGTTTCGCTGCCCGCTCTTTCGTTCTCAAAAAACCATAATATTAATTATTTTTTTAAAATACCTGTTTTGAGAACGAATAGGTCAGGCGGCAAAACTTTTATTTTCCTGAAGTAGCTCATGAAAATTTGGTTTTTTTGACAGGGCGTATACATAGGGGCGACGGAGCTACATATACACGGAATAGTATATTTACGTCCAAATTGAGAAGGACAAATGCCATATGTAAGCAGAGTTTAAGCATAATACACAATCACTGTGCAGCCGATAACACACTGTGGATCACTTAAGTTGTGTATATGTAAATGGTATACTGTGGCTACATTGTGAGGCGGACGTTTAAACTTTGTGCATACGTGTGTACCTGAAATGTGTAAGCGTAGCACATTTTCAGCGCCACTTCACAAAAACACTACGACATATTATAGGCAATAGACACCCGAAAATAAATTATTATTGTTTATTATTTTCGGCATGCCTTGGGTTAGTTTTGTTTGGTTGCGCCCTCGGAGCGAGCGGAGGGCCATTCGCGATCGCGAGGTGAAATATTAGTAGAATCATACACAATTAATCAACTTCACCGGGAAAGTGGATCCCTTTTTCTCCACCCTTGTCAGGCCACTGAAATATTTATAAAAATAACACATATTTTTAACAAAATTTCTTTTTGCAAGCCGAGTATTTTCTATTTTTATATACTTTTTCTACCCAAGCACTCCTATTCGCTCCACTATCCCGCGAGACAGTTGATTACTATTAGGTTTACGCCAATAAAAAACGTCTGAAAATGACGTAAAAGCACTCAATTTGTGTGTTTCTGAGGAAAAAACCGTAAAACGACAAAATCGGCCTGACAACAACTAAAAAATTACCGCTTTTATGTTAAGTGCTAAAACTGACAAGACGTTGCCCGGACCTCATCACAAGACTTCAGAGTTGCGCGCACATCACATTATTGACAAACACATGCATTGTTAATGTTACATTTCTATTTTTTTTTTATTTTAACTTCATGCAATGTCCTCCGCTCATTTCGAAGCGCAACTAAGCAAAACTAACCCGAATTTAAAAAAGAAACAATCAAAAAAATATAAAAACATCGACGGTAATCGAACCCGGACCACTGTATCACAAGTACAGCATCTGACCACTGGGCTACTAGACTAGTTGAAAGCAATTCGCTGGACCATAAAGATATGGTGTTTGTCAACAATTTGATGCACGCGCAACTCGGAAGCCATGTGATGTGGTCCGAGCAACGGCTACTCTAAAACTATGAATTTATTTAGTTCTACGTCAAACTCTGTAGTGATTTGTGAGTTCCTCGGGAATGTTTGTATTTATGCTTATGCTAACCCAAAATTAGCGACTCCTAAATGAAAAATAGTGAATATATTAGCTTTTATTTAATCTACCCCTCACTGACCCAATTCCACCCCGCTCGTTTACGTTAATCTACCTCGAAAAAAAAGTGCTTGTGACAACACGGCATTCGTATAGATCAGTGGAAGCGGCTAACATAGCATAGTGCCGTAGGGCGGTAAAGGATCTTCTGGCATCTGGCCAAGTGAATAAAAATTAGTGAACACTAAGAAGTATTTACTATTTAGTAAAATATTGACTAAGTATTAAAAGTAATTACTTGTTTTAAATATTTATTTTTGAATATAACTTTACCAAAGTAAACTTTTGCATTAAGCATCTAATGTATGTTAAGAGTAAACATTAATATTATTTTTTTAAATATTTTTTATTCTATGCTTTAGGGTTTGTAGTTCTTCTCGTGTTTTAATATGTTTGTGGTTGTGCTAGTAAGCCTCGCTTGAAAGTTTACATTGTTATTTTTTCCATAGTTTTCAAATATTTGATGTTACAATGTTATAGTGTTTTATTGTAATTCAATAAGCGTATCCAAGTCAATATCCACATAAAATTATTGGATATATTGTGGTTTAATATTCCATACTATCCGATCTTTAAAAGTATCAGGTTACACATCACTAAAATTCACTAAATAAAAACAAAATATGCGAAATTGTCAATTGCTCGTAACCTGACACGTTAAAAACTACGCATTTTTTGACCCTACACTCTGGACATTTATGCCAGAAGCATTCGTCTTTGTGTTCTTGATCAGCAGTGCTATGTGTCTTCACGTGACATTTTAGAATACCTTTCCAATTTGTTTTATATAACATTTTAAACAATGAAACCACCAGCAGGCTTATGAATTCTGGAATGCAATTTTAAACTGCATTTGTAGATTATTTAAAAGTGACACTCTGGACATTTACGCCAAACTATTGCGTCCTCGTCATGTTGATCAGCAATTCTATGTGTCTTCAAGTGGTTTTTTAGATATCCTTTCTGATTTGTTTTATATGAATATGGGGAAACACCCCAACAAGTGTATAAACTATCGTTTTTCACCGTATAGTTTGGTTATAACACAGTAGAATGCATGAGCCATAATTAAACTCAAAAGAGATTTATTTCACCCCGGGTACAACCCAATTTGTGCATTTAAATTAGCATATGCCAGTTCTTCAAACCCCCTTAGTCCAAACCGAGACGGACGATCCGTTAATGCGATCCTGTACATTAGCTCTGTCGGTATAATAGATTACAATATAGCCAAATTTCACTCGGAAAGGAAATCGTTCTTAATCGTTTTCAATTCAATATATTTTTGTCTCAAATCAGCATTGTTAAAATAGTCTGTCAAAGAAAGAAATAAGATGTTTTCCCCCTCTCAAATAAAAACCGACGTAGCTTTCCCGCGTTATTGTCCCTCCCGAAATTGTAAGAAAGATCATATTTCATGGTTCAGTGTTCAGTTAAAACGTTCTCTCGAGTAGCAGTAAAACCTGCTGTTCTCTGGCCAAAAGGTCAAATTCCTTTTTGGGCCAATTTCTCTTGTTTTTTTTTTTTTTTTTTTT